>PVJO010008858.1:0-72751 GCA_004026905.1 Hystrix cristata
TCGCTGCCTCATGCGAGCCTTGGGGCCATGCCTGGAGACTGGACATGAAGATTTTGGAGATACAGGAAGAAGGACAGAGACGTGCTGTTCTGCCTTTCAATGTGACCACTGGGACAGGCACGGAACACTCTAACCCCACAGGACCTGGCACCCTGGCACCTTGCACGTAACTCTCAGGGAAAGGCCAAGGGAAGCCAGGGCTGGGTCAAGCTAGGTGGGCAGTAAACATGCCTCCTCTGCTTGTGGAGGGTGGTAAGTTCCCTCCAGCCCAGAACACAGCCTGAATGACTGTCAGTCCCTCCCCTGGTATCCATAGATGGGCCCGACTTTGCCCCATCCCGCAGGAGAGACACACGAAATGTGTTCACTCACACCAGTAGTGTTAACTGTTGGACAATACTGTGCTTCTGAACTTGGCCAGCTGTGAGACATAGCTGAATGAACATAAAACACAGGATGTGGCAATTCTGTGTGGGGCAAGCAGGGTGTGGGGTGTCTTAAAGATGTTCTAAATTGAAATAGCTTTCTCCCTAAATAGATGTATTTTCCTAAGAATAAAACACCATTAGCGTTAAGCAGCAATATGTTTTATTCCTAGCACAGATTTCTGAGCCATTTTGAGATTTTTCATAGAAGATATAACTGCTAAAAATTAAAAAATACGATCATATAAGCCTTTAACTTGTCATATTAATATAAGCCTAAAATGTCTATTTTAATTTCAGAATATAGATTACAACTATATTTGAATTTCATCCTTTTTTCCTACTATAGATTAGCAAGATTGTCTAGTGAATATCACTTAGCTTTTCACTCTGAAAAGACATACTTAAGTATTCTGGGCTCAAAATTTATAACTACAACTGGAAATGCTAATGTTTAACTTATAAGGATATAGCTTCATCATAATTTTGGGATAATTCAAGAATACATCAGGTAGGGCAGAGATCAAAGAACATGAACACGAAAAATATTCAAAGTAAAGAAGGAAAACATTTTGAAATGTAAAAAAAAAAAGAAAATAATTCATTATGAAATCCCACTTCCTAAATTCCTTCCTTTTATAATAAAATACAATGTGTTCTTACTTATTTACTACTTGTCTTTATTATATGCTGATTTATATGTAATTCTTATATACTGATTTACTTTCATTCTCTCCTTCCTTAAATTATATATTTAAATCCAATTTATATTCTAAAAATAACTTGCATTTGTGTCTGTCTCCACAGGAATTATATTGTTGGAATCAAAAATTTAAAGAGTCATTTTAGTCAGTACTTAACATGGTGACTCTGGAAGGAGCTAGATGGAGACCATGACATTTAAAATGCGAAAGAAGCATTGTCCTTTTTTCCCTTCTGCAGAGTCACCACGCGTCCCCCAGATGTTGGAAATGAAGACCACAAACACTGCACATTTGTGGGAGCCATTTTTGCAACACTGTTTAACCCGGTGCCATTTTCACCCAGAAACTCTTATCCATCCAGAAAATGGGTACGAGATGGAGCGTTGGAGCCTGGGGGCTCTCCACCTGCTACCTTTCTCATGTAGAGAGTGATCCTGAGACTGTTGCCTGAGAACCAAGCTCCACACAGCGTGCTCTGCTTCTGTGACAGGCGGCTGGGGACACCAGGTTGGTGTTAATGGTACCGCCGGTGCAGGGGCAGGAAGCCACCCCAGCAGGTGAGCGGTGGCGGAGTTAAATTCCAGCAGAACTGGGCCCCAGGATGCCCCTCGCTTCATGGGAAGGGATGAAAGCTTTCTGAAGAGAACCATGCACCCCATAGACCCAGACGGGCACAGCAGGAGGCGAGGGAGTGCCAAGGTCAGCAACACAGGAGGATCCGGGGTAAATTTCCGACTTCTAGGGGACAGGAGGTGACGTCCTGCAGAAAACCCGGTGTAAGAGAGGGCTGGACTGTTTGTATCTCGTGACTGTGCTGATCAAAACGTGAAGAGGGCTGGAGGAGCACGACGCAGGGTGGGGTGCGGTAATAAATGTCAAGTGGAATGCAACTCAGCTTGAGAACACACAGGCGTGCATCACTGTTTATAGATACAGGGATGTTCTTCAACAAACCCCACTCGCACGCCATACTCCAGAAGAGTAACATCTGAGGTAGTGAAGTGACAAGGCTTACTACACCAGGTGACAGGGCCACAGGAGTGAGGGCAAACCTCACACACTATGGCCTGCAGGTGTTTACCTGACACGGACTCTGGCGTCCAGGAGGGGACAGGAAAAGAGAAGAATGCTGAAGACTACAGAAGAAAGGCGTGGAGCAAACACTACCTGGGAAAATTCCACACCAGGGTTCCGGAAGCAGAGACACAGTCACGTGATCCGGAAACTTTCGGATGAAACGATTTCAAGTTCTAGCACTTCATAGCACACTTATGTTTTACGTCACACACGGTAATGATAACGCAGCACAAGCAGGGAGGCAGTGTTTCTTTGGCAGCTGTTTCACAAAGTGCCCGCTTCTGTTTTTGGTTTTTTTTTTTTTTTTTTTTTTGGTGCTGGGGATTGAACTCGGGCCCTTGTGCTCACTAGTCAAGCACTCTAACCACTGAGCTAAATCCCCAGCCAGTGCCCGCTTCTGAATCTGCAGGTGTGTGGACGAGGCGGCGGCGGCTCTCATTCTTGCTACCTCCACTCTGAGAACAGAACACGCCGAGCGGCATCTGCCTTCCCACACTATATAACGTCGTCTACAGATTTATTTTCTATTTATTGTTTAGGTTTAAACTTAGACATTTTCATGTGTGATGATATAGAAAACTGCAATTAGATTTAGAGTATAGCAAAAGCTTTTAAACCTCATGAATCCAGTCTTTGAAAGCAAAGGACATGAAACAAAGCTATTAAAAAGATGAGTGTCCCAATTCGACCAAAAATATAGTTTAATGGCCTGACCTACCACTGATCATAAAATGGGAAAGTTATGAATCAGACAATAATAATAAGTCTTATCAGGTCTCTGGAAATTATTGCAGCCATTATTCTAATTCCATTAGGCAAAATTCAGAGAATAGTCCACTTAAAACTTGTAAATGAAAATGATTTTGAAACATATGATGAACATCCCATGTTTATCGAATGCTCAGGTAGGATAAATAGGGCCTTTGCAGACATGAACCAAAGTAATTTTGGGCAATTTGTCCTCATTTGTACTGACACTGTTTATGGGGTTTGAGCTTCACAAGTTAAAAAATAGTTTGTCGTTCTGACTGGAGAATTCAAAACAACAATAAATAAAGTGACCAAAGTGAGGGGGAACCAGACCCCACCAGGCAGATGCACAGAGCTGCAGTGTTTGCCAGAGGGAAGGAAGTCTGTTCACACACACACACACACACACACACACACACAATGCGTAGGAAAGCAATCAAGTTTATTCACACACACACACACATACACACACACATACATGCAGGTATATGCAATGTATAGGCAGACCATCAAAACAATGTATGGAATACAAAATGCTATTACTGACTTTCAAAAGTAAAAATGTTGTTGACCACACTCTTCATTCTAACTACAAACCTTAAGTCCCTGACTTGCAATCATTTGATTTAGTACTTTTTGACTTATAGTGGCATAAAAGAAATATATATTGAGTAGAAACAGTGCTTTAAATTTTGAATTTCGATCTTCTTCTGGGCTGGTGAAATGGGTGACTAATCTGTTGTGAGGCTGGACAGCAGTGGCGAGCCACAGCTACTGGACCATGAGGATGAAGGGCGGATGCTCCAGCATGCCCTGCTGCCAAGGTGTGATGTTGTTGGGTCAAGGGTAAGGTGCCTTCTCAGTGCATGTGATTCTTTCAACCCTTAAAGGTTTATTGGATGCAAATGTTCAAAAATGTACAAAACAAGCAGAAAAATATATGTATGGTGCACCCTGAAGCAAAAGTGTTGTTGACAAATTCTATAAACTCATGCTGCAGATACTGCATCGAGAGTTAAACCAGGGGCTGGGAAGCAGGTGGAGAAAGAAGCCCAAGTCAGAGAATATAAACGGTTACACCAACTCTGCACTAACATAGACATAAATACATTACCCACGTGCTCAGATGGATATGCCAGTGTCTAATGAGTCAAAAATCTCCATTACAGCAAGATTTTTCTGTAAAGAAAACTCCATAAGTAAAATTGGTCCTAGAAATATAAAACAAAGAAAGTCTTGTGTGTTATCTATTGTCTAAGAAGTTTAGAGTGTGTGGTACTAAAAGATTTTGTCTTATCTATAAACTGTCGACAGGTTCAACACACTTAATAAATGCTGCTTCTGCTCTTTCCATTTATTAGATCATAAGGTTTCTTCCAAGCATAGGAATTGTGTTTTCAGTGTCAAGGGAAGTGATAAAATATATTTGGAAGAAGTTGAGTATTGTGTCTCTCTTGGAGATTCACCGGTATATTAGCATTTTAATGGTACAAAGTGATCCTGCATTGAAGGTTCTCCTTCCACTTTATCAGCTCGTATTTCCAGAATTTATTGATCACAAGGCAGGGAGCTCTGTGTGACGCACGTCCATGATGCAGGAGGCACATTCTGCCTGGCTGGCCCCATATCCTCTCTATGGAGAGAAGGTCCACTGTTTATCCAGCCACAGCACCCATCTGCACACCCGGCCTCCTGAGGTGCGGTAAGTTGAGTTCCCACCACCACACAGTGCTGGGCTGTTTACACCGGAAGATTAGAGTTGTTCATGGACAACTAACCTATGCAGTTTTACTAGTGAGACTACAGAATCTTTGGAGACAAAACACATTTATTTTTTTTTTTCCTACTGTGATAGGCTGAATGTCTGAGTCCCTCAGAAACCCATGTGTTGCAATGCTGACCCCTGATATGATGAAATTTGGAGTTCTGGTCTCTAGAAGGCCGCCAGGGTTAGAAGATCGCAGGATCTTGGAATGATCCCACGAGGGGATTAACACTAAGGACAGTCAGCCCTCCATCACTGTGAGAAAGCGCCTGGCATAAATCACCTTAGAGAAGCACAGGGTCATTGAGGGTCACATCTGCGAAGATTTCGGGTCACGGCTGTCTGGCTCTGTTGCCGTGGGCCCGTGTGGAGAGGAGCATTACAGCAGCCACGGCATGTGGCATCTTATGGCTGCTCAGCAGGAAGCAGAGAGAGAAGCAGGAAGAAGGAGACAGGATATCGTCCCCAAGTCCGTAGCTCCATGATCTACTCCTTCTAAGTGAGCCCCAAATTCTGTCTCCACCACCTCCCAATAATGCCATCAAATTAGGATCTCACCAGCGGTCAATCCACTGATCCTGTTAAAGCCTCGTGATCCAATCACTTCCCCAAACCCATCAACAAACAAGCATTCAGTGCTGTGGGAGGGACCTTCTGATTGCAGCCATAATAGTGCTTCTGTGGAAGGTGGGCAGAGAGAGCTGTCCTCCCCTCCACACGGACATCCAAGCAAAAGCCCTGCAAGGGAGGAGCCCTGCAGACAGAGACCCTGCAAGAAGTCAGCCACCTGCAAACTGGGAGACAGGCCCTCACCAGGAACAGAACCTGCCAGCAGCTTGGCCCGGGCTGTCATCTCCAGAACCAAGAGAAACCAACATCTGCTGTGCGAGGCGCCAGCCTGTGGTGTGTGGCTGTGGCAGCCAGAGCTCAGGTACTCTGTGCCTTTGAACACGCTATGGGCCTCATATATGGTATGGAATTGGCATGTATTGAATTAATAATGGATAAAAAGCTGATGAACTTAGTCAAAAGGATCTCAGCATTAGCTAAGAAAATATTTTGGCTGTGAAATAACACGTACTCATATTCTTAATCCATAAACAACTGCCATGAACTGCGCAGGCTCCTGAGTGGGTCAGGTCTTTCTTCTGCGCCAGGCGGCACCGCCACCGAGCTCTTTACCGCAAATCCCGTAACTCGCTCCACTTAAGTTTACAAGAGCGACACTGGGATCAGAAAATTCAGAACATTAGATGGAGCGGAAATGTTTAAATGTCAAACATCACACTTGAACTTTTCCTCAATTACATAAAAATAAATCTAACCAAGCATGCATTTATTGTAGTTTCCAGCATTTTGAGTTAAAGGCCCATTTTATGTTTAAAAATGAAAACAATGATTTGCTTTTTGAATGGTTCTTAGGCTGTTTAACTTAAGTATCAGATATATTACTGCGGACAATACCAAATCAGGCATAGACATCTAATACATAGGATGAATGAAACTTTATGTTCATTTTTAAATCTTTTTCATAAAAGTAGCAAATATAAGGCATTCATCTTTAATTAATATTCTCCGTACTTAGTAGACACAAAGACCACATAAACTAAGTCAAGGAAATCTTTTGAAATAATATCTTTTTAGTAAAATTTTCCATAATTGGAATAAGTTTCCTTCTTGTATTCTGTAATTAGATTTAGCAGGCAATGCCTCATGGGCTAAATCCAGATGTGACTATTTGCTCACAGAGCTGAATATGTTTTCCCTGATTCTTCAAGAAAGGTGGTGATCCCTATTTTTGTAGTATGCTGTTATATACTCAAGACAGAAGACATTGCATTTTCATATAGATATTTGAAAATTGTAAACTTATATTTGAAGTATTTATTGATAATCAAGAGATGTGAGGAAACGTGAGAGTCTAATATACATATTCCAATATTTTAAAACATTCATATCACCAGATGCCTATGCAAAGGGGCAATAGTCATATCAAAACAAAATATTAAATAATGTAACACACTTGATTAGATTATTATATTACTTTGAGTATGATGAACAAAGTTTCAAAAATTCACCTCTAACCATAAATTCTACCAAAAATATGAGGCACAATGATGAGAGACTGAAAGCTTTCCACATAAGATGAAGATTAAGGCAAAGATGCTCAGTGTGGTCATTTGTGTTTTAGGTAAAGGACAAGGAACAAAAACAGCTAAAACATAGAATGTGGAAAGGAAGCAGTAAAATGATCTCTAGTCCCTAGTTACTCTTCTTGTTGCTAAGACACAAAACCCAAATCCCACAGCTTGAAGAAGGAGAGGTTTATTTCAGCTCACCTTTCAGTCCGTGGTCAGCAGGCTCCAAAGAAGAAACAGGCAGAAGGGTCTGGCAGCAAAAGGCTGCCCACAGTATGGTAGACAGGAAACAGAGGGGAAGAGGGAGACAAGCCATTCCAGACCTCGTTCCATGACCCGCCTCTCCCGCCAGTTGCCTCCTAGCAGTCAGCCAGCCATATGACCCCAGGATCCCAGCATCTTCCAAAAGCCTCACCTTGGAGTGCGTGAGGCCCAGGAGTACATCCAGGCAGAAAACACAACTAATGGGATTTGCAAAGTTGTGGGATATAAAATTAATATACAAAGCTGAGATGATTTTCTATGCCCTGAAAGTGACCAATCTAATAATGAAATTAAGACAATAACACCACTTCCTCTATCAATGCAAAGAAAATAAACTTAATTTAAGCAATAGTAAAAAGAGAGAATGCTAGCAGCTTCTCATTTCTTATTGCAAAGCATACAAACATGAAACAATAATGAAGACTATGGGGGCACTGTCCTAAAGACAGATGTACAGGCTGGTGGAATAAAACAAAGAGCCCAGAAATGAACCACAGGGTATGTGGTCAGGAGATTTTACAGGAGGGTGCAAGACTACACTCAGGAAAAACAGCCTTCTTGGGAAGCGTCCTTGGGTAACAGGGTATGAGCAGGTGACTGTGTCAAGGGGCCCTTTTATTACATCGTCCCTAAAACAACACACAGTGAAGCAAAAATCTTGACTGAACGTCTGAAACTACAAAACTCCAAGAAGAAAACAAGGAAAACTTCATAACATTGAATTTGGCAATGATTTCTTGGATGTGAACTGTAGGTGCGGGTCACAAAAAACAAAGCAAACAAACAGGACTACATTAAATTCACAAGACAGAAGTGCTGCCAAATGATACTGCACCTACAGAAATGGGACCTCGTCTACAAACCTCACACCCGAAGTGGGGTTAATGTCCGGAATACAAGAGGAGTCTACAACTCAAAAATCAAAATGAGAAAGAGCCCAATTAGAATGGACACAGGACTTGAGCAGAAAATTCTCTAAAGAAGAGATGTAAAGGCCAACGAGTAGTTGCTCATCAGCACTGATCTTAAAAACAATGCAAATCAAAACTAAAATGAGATATCACTGTGCACCCTCAGGACGATGACCATCTAGCAAAACACAGAAAGTGACAGGCGCTGGCCTACTGATGGAGGCAGATGTCACGCTGACCGCTGAAAACAGCAGGGACGTTCTTGGACTTCCAAACGCAGACCTGTGGGACGACCCCCCAATCGCTCTGCTGTGTGTGCATCCACAGCAGATTCCCATAGATGTGTGAACACCCATGTTCACTGCAGCACTATGCACCAGAGCCAAAAGGTGGAGGCAACACAAGCGTTTACAGATGGGAAAATGAATAAAGAAAATGTGGTATATACATATGATGGGAATATTACTGGACCTTTCAGAGAAGGAAATCCTGTCCCATGCAACAGTGTGGATGAACAGTGAGGACATTATGCTGAGGGAAATAAGCCCGTTACCAAAAGACAAGTGCTGTATGATTTCCCTCTTCTCAACTACCTAAAGCAGTAGGGGGATAGATTTTGTTCCAATGGAAAGAGAATCAAGAGATGGAGGGAGGGAGAGAGGAGGGACAGAAAGGGAATGAAAAAGAATTAAGATGGGTTATGTGCACACACCAACTCTACACAGGAATGTGATCACTATGTACTGCAAACATGTGCAAATCAAAATTAAAAACCCCAAAAATTCATATAAGAGAAAGCGGAAATGAGATTGCTCAGGGCTGGTGAAAGGACTGGTGGAATTAGTGTTGAACAAGTACAGTTTTCCAAGATGTAAGAGTTCTAGAAATTTGTTACATGGTGCACATACACTTCATAGTACAGGATTACACACTTAGAATGGGAAGGCAATACGTTGATTGGTACGTGTTTTCTTTACCATAGTTTAGTAAAAGGAGAGAAGAAGCAGGTGTGCACTAGGGCCAAAGAGTGAGCAGAGACAGGAGCCGGGAGTCACATCCCAGCACGTGGTGTCTGCGTTCCCTCAATCACATCTTGTGCTGCAGAGATGAGCAGTGGTGTCTGTCCAGGAGCAGAGCCTTCACCCACAGACTTGTCAAGGTGTCCGTGCACCTGGGCATCACCAGAAGACAAAGCAGTTCCTAAAAGTGTCCACGCCTCTTCACACACTGAGACAGTTAATAATGCAGGATTTCCTTTACAATGGAACATTACACACCAGGTGGTATCACAACTCTTTTCTTGGTGGCTTGCAGCATTTCCCCGGTGGAGTTTATCAGCTGATAATTAATTCTGGTGGAAAGAAAAGCCTGGGGCATTCTATGGAGAGCAGAAAGGTGGAAGGAAGACCAGTAATTCCTGTGATCCTGAAGCACCGACACTCTCACTGATCTTAAAGTTCACAAAAATCAACTCACAACATAAACAATATGTTGTAGAGGAAGCCACCAGGTGACTAATGCTGGTGAAACCTCACGGCCCAGGAAGGACCAGAGGCGGGTGTGTGCAGAAGCAGCTCGCAGGGGTGCAGCCTGGACAGGGCCTGGCACATGAGGACCTCAGGGGAGACGGGGTGGGACGGCGCAGGTGGGGCCGCACGGCTCTGCAGGCCAGTGAGATGAACGCGGCGCTTTGTCGCACCTGCCGTGAGCTAGCAGCTTCAGGGCTGCGGTGAGGAGGGCGATCACTTCATGTCCAGGGAGGGCCGGGAGCAGGCAGTCAGGGGGGTGCTGAGATGAGGGTCGTTGTGGGAGGAAGCTGAGCACGGGACTGCGCTGAGGAAGGACTGGAGAGGAAGGCTGCTGTCCACGAGAATGACAAGATCGAGAAAAGCAAAGCAGACTGAACTGCTCACCCCGCCCCGCCTCTCCTGTGAGCTCCTGCGTGATTCCAGCACAGCCTCAGGGAAAGCCCTTCAGGACGCAGGACTGGAGGAGGAGACAGCCCTGCACAAGGGAAACTGAGGAAGCAGGAAGGACTCATCCCACTACTGCTCCTACACTGCTGCCCTTCCTGGTACTCAGAACTGCTCACCTCCTGCCTCAGATCTGCACAGCAGGACTGACAGGACTAGGGTTGCGGTCCGTGATCGGTCCAGATCAGTCTACGGCTCAGAGCCCCTGGGCGTGGCTTGCTCCATTTCTAGCATCTGATTCCCTAGCTACTCACCATGAAAAATGTGCAAGGCTCGCTGGAGGATGGAGAATTCTTCCAAGTTTTAACACCCTAAAGATGTTGGGTAGAATCACATCATGAATTCTAAAGCTAACCAAAATACTTTGAAACCAAATGACTGACTAGAAATAGAATAAGCATAATTTTCAAAGGTTCGCAATTCATCTATGGAGAACAATATATCTTCTCTAATGGGTTTGTATCGAAATAAGTTCCCTATGGCACAAATACAGAAAATGCATGTGGGGTCTTCTCGGGCAGTGACAAAGAAGAAACCCTGTCCCACGGGTGCAGGGGTGCTTGCCTTTCGGGGTCCCCTGCAGGGAGGACTGAGAGTCCATCTGTGGGCAGCACAGAATCTCCACACACGCACCCTGCACTTGCGAGAGCCGAGCTCCCCCTGGACAGTACCCAGGTCCTTGGTTCAAACTGACAGCCCAACCGACATCCCCATGTGAGACGAAGGCATCGTTGGAACATGTGTCTGTGATTTGCGTGATTTACAGGGCAAAAGTTATCAGAGGGCTGGTCTGAGTTGTCAATATGATGTTACGATAGCATCGAGCTAAAAATGTTTGGTCCTTCCTATTTCGAAGGACTTAAGGCCTTTTTCAGAATTTCAACCCTCCTTTAGGTCTGTCACTCTGAGTGTTGTTTGTGAGACGAATTCACAAAGGGACTGAAAGATACTGAATCCTCGTAAACAAGCCTCAAGGAGGGTATTTTAAAACCCAAGCCCATAACGAACATGACTCAATGGAGCTCGTGTTCCATGGACCAGTCCAGAAGCCAGCTCAGCCCCTGCATAAATCAGAGCAGCTAGTTTTGCAATGTTCCAACGTGGTGTAAAAACTGATAAATGTCAGATACATGTCATTTCGTATTTCCTGGAAACCTCTTCTGAAGGTGATCCCCTGGAAAATGACAAGTGCCTTTCAGAATATGTAACCAGGAGCTTATTTCTCTATATTAATTACTGTATGTTTGTTGTTTAAAAGAAAATTATGTTAATAAATGCTATTTGCTTTTTTCTTTTAATTGGTATAGAACCGGAAGCTAAATATAAAGCATAATAATAGCGATTCTTTTAATATAAGTGGCTAATACATTTATATCTTTCTTTTCAGTTTGGTTGCTTTTTTGTTTATATAATTTCAAATATATATATATAATTAAGAAAAATGGGGTATTATTTTTTAAAATCTAGACAGTCTTATTTTTATGCACCTGATTATGTATCCTTTTAATAAATTCTTGGACATTCAGGAGACATTTTTTCATTGTACACCTAACTACTAATTATATGAATAAAAAATTAGAAATAAATATAAGGGACTTCATCATGTATACATTTTGAACTTATACTTGAAATAGTAATACTACTTTACAAAATTCTCTAGATAAATTAGTTGTAAAAATAAGTCCATATCAATAACATACCATAGTGAGTATTCTACATTCATTATATCGTGATCAATAATCATTCCACTGATCACAGTTAATGCGCTGAATTTGCAAGAATGCTAAAAGTGTGAAAATAATCTCAATTTAAAACTACCTGCTAGCCTTCAATTTAAACAATGTAAGAGTTGCTATGTTTAGTTTTATTTTAATTTTTTCTTCTTCAGAATAACTACAGATCAAACTCTCTTTCAAAAATATTGTAAAACGTGTTACTCAAATGCTTTCCTTTCTCCTCTCACGCCTGTCTTGTCTTGTCGTCTGTCTCTCTTCCTCTCCTTGCTTCTTTTTTTTTTTCTTGCATTTCCTCTAGCTGTCTCCTTCTAGGTTCTCTCTCTCTTTCTCCCACCTCCTCTCCCTCCCTGACTTTCTATCTCTCTTCCCCTCCCTTTCTCCCTCTCCCTCCCACCACCCTTCCATGGGCTGTCCCCACCACAGCTTGCTGTCCTTGGTTCTGCTCCACCTGCAGCATCGTCCACATCCAAGGTCAGGACTCACATCCATGACCTGTCTTGTACCTCGCTGCCCACCACTCACAGGGCAGGAGCCTCCTTTTGCACCCAGGATGTCTAAGGTTGGCATTGCACCACAGCTTTTGTTTCCTGGCGTGCTTGTCTCGCTAACTCCTACGGAAATACTTCCTCTTCACTCCACTGGGCTTCCCACCAGCAAGTGTGTATGGGAAGCCACCAACTGAGACGGGAGTGAAATGAAAGCTCCCATGTGCAAGAGGGCTTCAGCCTGGCACGACTCGGCACCTTCGCAGCCCTGGAGGACTCCAAGATCCACCAGCCTTTTCTGGAGCCCAGTGCACTGAATGCACAATTTTAACTCAGAACAGACACTGGCAGACAGGATGTTTTGGGTTCACTTCACACTCAGAGTTCACAGATCCTCCAACACAGCAGGATAGAAATGTGTATAAACTCACAAATGATTATAGGCAAATTCAGTAAAGAATGTTTACAGCAGCACAATGTTGGAAACAGCCTACCTCTCCAGCAACAGATGAATGAATAAAGAAAATGTAGTATTTAGACATGGTGGAGTACTACTCTGCCATAAAGAAGGATAAATTTGAATCATTTGTAAGAAAATGAATGCACCTTGAGACCATTTTGGTAAGTGAAATAAATCGGACACTTGAGCTTAAATATCACATGGTTTCTCTTACACGAGAAACCCAAAGTTTAAGAAGAAAATAAAATATACATAATAGGAAGTAGGGAGATATTTTTCAAATGAGAAAAGGAACAAGAGATGGAAGGAGCAGTGAGGGCTGAGATGGATAGGGGACAAAGACAGCATTAGGATGTCCTATGTACGTGAACCAACTCCCCAAGATAAATGTAATATTATGTACTGCAAACATGTACGAATAAAAATACAAAAAAAAAAAGAAGGCTCAAACATGAGAAGCATGATTATTACACATGCATTGCTGTGAATAAAATTCAGAACAAGTGCCGTGGCACATCAGTTTACGAAATTATTTTACAATCTGGGGGAAGACGGCTGCCTTTGTGTTTGTGGGGGAAGATGGCCATGGACACGGTCGTCACCCGATGTGGAGTTCGAGAACAGAAGCAACATTTTGCCAGACGCTTTGGTTTGTGAACTGAACTGTTTGCAAATGGAGGCGTTGGTGAACTGAGGTGTTACTGCAGCAGCTACAAAAAGCCGTCTTTACATGGGGAACAATGCTCGGTTAGACGGGACTGGCCTGCAATAGGTTGTCTGCATTGTGAACATACTTTAGCTACGATTCTCTAACACATCTGTGGAGACTCACGAATTTCTTCACAGCTACGATGAAACTGATATCACTACTTAAAAGTTAGGTGTGAGACAGACAGACGATAGATGGCAGATGGATGATTTCACTTTAAAATAAGCACTCTGGAAACGCTTTTCAGTGGTTAACCTAAAAACGTATTTTTAGCATTCATATAACTATCCTTACACTAGAGCAATCTAAAACCCCTAAAACCTCGGGAGTAATTTTAAAACCCACTAGCAATTTTTAAACCTTTAAATTAAATAACCTCTTAAACTAGAACAATTTAAAAATCTCATCCACTCGGGGTGTGGAAGTTTGCACAAGGAAGCATCTTTCCCACTGCGGCAGAGGAACTGCAACATCACAGCTTCTCTGAAGCTGTCAGGAACCTCAGCTCAGGTGACCTCAGCTGCGCAAGGCCCCTGGAGGACAAGAAGGGGATACTGGGGCAGAGTCGGGGAGAGAACAGCTCAGTGGGGACAAATCGGCTCAGGTGAGTAAACTGCCCCCGAGCATGGGTCTCTGAGGACTCAGACAGAAGGGGCTCTGACCGCGCTTGCCTCCTCGATGCCTACGGAGTGTGTAAGACACAGACAGCCCCGAAGTGGGCGTGGACACCATGCACTTCCCTGGCCCCACACTCAGAGAAACACACATCCCGAGCCCCTGGGAGGAGAAGCCTGGCTGCACCCAGGGCACAGCGGACATCGGGGCTCAGAGCAGGGAAGGGGAATGTGCTCCCTACGTGGGAACTGGCCCACGGCACTCAGGGGAACCTGAGGCTCAGGCACGGGCTGGGGTCTCCTCCAGCACCAGCTGCAGCTAGAGTTTGTCTGCCCGGGAGGATTGTTAGGCTCTCAAGGGTGACTCAGGCTGGGAGAGACCAAGTGAACAGCCCCCGACTGCAGGAGGGAGCCGAGTGCAGGGGACAACAGCTGTCAGCGGCAGGGCTGGAGGGGACAAGAGTTCGGAGGGAGTTATGGCCCACGTCTAGGTGTCCCCGGGAAGCCTCATGTGCCCATAGGCGGGGCGTTTGGAGTGACTGGATCACGGTGTGTGGTGCTGGATTAGCACTCTGTCAGGTTTAGTGTAGCTCTCGGGGTGGATAATGGATTTACTGAAAAGAGAATACACACCCGGGGGGTTGGTGACACCAAACAACGAACTTCCAGCGTGGGTGGAATAAAACGGGATATCTGCTGCTTCCTGTCTGCCATGTCATGAGCTGTTTCTGCTGCACCGCAGCCCCTCTGCCAGGCTGCCCTGCTTGGGAGCCCACTGACTACGGACTGGAACCTCTACAAGCTGTGAGCCGAATCGACCTTTCCTCCTTTAAGTTGTGAGTGTCAGTCTTCATCCCAGCAATGTGAAAGCAACCAGGACAGAGGTAGACGGGCTTTATGGAAACGGTGTCCAGGACACGGGCACTGAAGGTGAAGTAGTAGGACCGAGCGCCAGCCTGGGTACAGGCCAGGCACAGCTCACCTCCAGAGGACCAGAAGCCCACAGCCCACTGACAGGAACCACAGCGACGGCGCGCAGACCCAGCTCCACTCCAGCCGGGCGTGGTGCAGCCCATCTCCAGACTCAGCCTCATTCGCAGTGGTCCCCCAGGCTCCCCTCCTGGTGCCCCACTTTCATGAAAGTTAATGAGATGCACATAAATGTAATAAACAACAACCCTGGGCACAGAGATAGAGCAGGGTGCAGAACCAAACTCAGCAAACTCAAAGAAAGGAAACATTAGACAGGGATGTTAAAATAGCAGTGAGATAATAGAAAGGATGTAGAAAAAATAGAAAGAGGGTGAATATACTTGAAGAGACAGGGAGGATGTTGTAGGTAACGGTGGGAAGTCAAGCAGAAGTTCTGGGGGCAAGCAGCACTCTGTGTGTCAGGTGCAAGTCTTGGCCTGGGTTTCTTAGGGACACCGACACAGTGGCAGAAAGACCGAGTGCACAGGAGGAAAGCTTGTCAGCGCTCCGAGTGGGAAACGCAAGACTAAAAGGCAAACAAAACAGAACTCAGCATGGAAGAACTGTGAAGCAATATCACATAGTCTAACTCACGAGCAGCTGGAGTCCCTGAAGAATCAGAAAGTGAACTGGGCAAAAGAGATATTTTGAATATTAACAACCAACATTTTCATGAACAAAAAGTCATCGAAGCAGGGATCCATGAGCATCAAGGAATGTAAAGCAGCAGAATGAGTCTCAAGCTCACACACACACAGGTGTGTACACACGTGCTGCATGCTCACACACACGCCTACAGACGTATCATAGTCACCCTGACAAAAATAAAAGATAATAAGAAAAATCCTGAAGACATCAGAAAAAAGAGCCAAATCCATACACAAAAGGGAATTACAACTGGCTTGTCGCCATTACCTAAGAAGTAAGAAGACAATGAAGCAACATTCTTAAAATACTAGAATCAGAAACATTCAACCAAGAATTCCATAACCAGCAAAAACATCTTTACAAAATGAAGGGGTAAAAGAACTCATTGTTAGTAGACCTTCCCTCCAAGACATCTGCATGGAAGAGCTTCAGACAGAAAAAGGTAGACTCTCAGCTCCTCCTGCTGTGTCTGCTCTGTGCCGCTGTAGAAACCACCCAGACTGGGTGTTTCACATTGGAGAGGAACTTCTTAGTCCCCAGTTCTGGAGGGAGCAAGGAGAAGGTACAGAGCCCAGTATCTGGTGAGGGTTTTCTCTCACCACCTGCCCGTGGTGGAGGGCAAAGAAAGGGCAGGTGCGATTCAGAAGGATGATGCCCACCCTCAATCAAGAAGTCACCCCTGTGAAATGGCTTGGCTTGTGGACGAGGGCCATGCTCGCATGACAGTCACCTGCTGGTACACCCCACCTCCCAGCACCGCCGCCCTAAGGGTCAAGTTCTGGGCATGTGAACTCAGCCTAAAGAGTACCCCAAAGCCACGGTGAGCCCAAAGTGATGCAGAGCTCCGGAGACAGTGAAGCACAGGTAAGAAGCAAAATGTAGGACAGATATTAGGAAGCAAGAAGGACTTTTCCAAATGGGGGAGGGGAGAGGAAAGACAGAAAAGGTATTTGAACAAAAAAAAGAATTCATAAAAAACGGAAATAGAACTTTTCTAAATGGGGAAGGGAAGAAAGGTTGGAGGGAGGGGAAGGGAAGAGGACAAAAAGAAAAGAACTAAGATGTATTATGCATATGTACAAATCACCCAGGATAAATGTGATCATTATGCACTGCAAACATGTACCAATACAAATACAAATAAATTTTTTAAAAACAAAAAGTAAACACAAAATACTTATTTTTCTTACTTTTAACCACTCTACAAGATCATTGACAATGTGAAGCAAAAAAAAGGTTTTATGAGTATTACAAACCAAAATAAAATGCAAGGAACCATTCGCAGGAAGGATAAATGGGAGATGCTAGAAGAAAAACGGTTTCAAGGTTGTAATGTTCTACAGGAAGCATTGTAAAGTCATGGGAAGGTGATTGTGCTACATGAAAGTGGTACATTTTAAACTCTAGGGACACCTTTAAGCTTTTAAGAATCTTATCTGATAAGCCCACAGTAGAGAGAAATTTGATTAATACAAAAGTTGGCAGAGAACAAGGGAAATGGTAACCTCGGTGGGAGCTGGGGGAGACTTGAACTTCAGTGCAGCAGTGTTGGGAAGAGGAAGATCAGGCCGATGACACAGTGCTGCCCGCGCCCCGTGTGCAGCCTCTCGTATCCTACCCCCAGAGCCCTCTGGGGCTGACACCAAGTCCAGGGACAGTGGCTGCCACCTTCTCCCCAGCAATGAGGTCCAGGCTGTGTCCTGGGTCGGATGTTGTCCCTGCCAGGGTAAACCAGTGTGACCACTGTGGACACATCTGTAAGCCAAAGCTCTGGCACTTATCTTGCTTTGGTCTGGCTGGTAACTTCTGAAAATACCCCAGAGCAAGTAAGACACTTGTATTCATGTCAAGTGTCCAGTTGAGTCGTACTACACAGAAAAACAACAGATGATTAGCGAACTCATGAAGCACTCAGAGCCCCTGGTCATCTGAGCTTTGACTGGGTCACACACAGGCACAGGGGACCTATAGCCACATATTACACTGCATGACCCTCTAGTCACCTTCACTGCCATTCATATTTTACAACTCATTCCTTCAAATCAAAGTGGCTTTAGTTTGAGAAATCCCTATTGGTGACCATTACGGATAAAGGCCTGTTGTGTGAAGAGGGCCTGGGTGTCATCGCCTGCCCCTCCCACCAGCGCAGGATCAGCAAGGACGAATTCTCAGGATTTGGCTGTGGCCTCAGGCTGCCTGGACTAGATCTCAGGACAGACTCACCGGGCCTGGTCTCCACACATTTACAGCTGCTGCAGAGGCGGAGTCACTGCTGGTGACTGGGGCCATGAGAGTCTACTGCTCTTAAGGGGCTGGGACTCCTTCCCTCGGTGCTGAGTCCACAGCATTGCTGGTGAATTCTTGCTGCAGCTCTGCTCCCCCAGGATCTCTAGATCCTTAGCTGGGTGATGTGTCTGGGTGGCCCAAAGGGCTCTGTGCTCTGTAGATTCACCCACAAAGCACAGAGTTGTTTCAGGACAAAGAAATAAACAGCTGGAATAGATTGTGAGCGACACTGGGTGCAGACTTCTCACTTACAGTTGCTTTCATATTTATTTTGTGGATACATGTTTTAGTGAAAAACTTGAATTGAGAGTTTTGCGGATCGGCAAGATATATTTTAAGGAAGATCTCCAAATGTGTCATTGGAATAAATTGCTCGAAACTCCTGGTGATATACATCAAAAGTCTTTATATCATTTGATGCTGATGTTAGGTTAATTTCAAAATGCTTTATGAACTCTACCCTTCAAACTCTGGCATGAAGAGAACAAAGAAATGACTTCCTCTAAATGTTCAAAGGCTGAAGTATCAAGATGGTGTTAGCCTTGAAAACAACCACTTGAAAAAGAAAATGACAAGTGAAAATGTAGCCCTGTGTTCGTCTGAATAAAAAATAAATCCATTTAGTAATTGAAAAGGGTCTTCCATGATCAGGTAAGGTCTTGAATCCTTGAGCAAGGCTCCTGTCACTCAGAAGTAGGATAGTCGCCCCCCTTTAGAGGATTATATTGAGGAGGAATAAAGTGGAATGTAGCTAATTATGCTGTTGGTTGTGGATCTCACATGAGTACGTGATAATTGCATACAATTACTATAGACTGGTTATTTTACCAGCATCTCTTTCCATGAAAAGTGAATATAAAACCAGAAACTACAAGATAAGTTTCAGAGGCAGAAGAACATCTACGTCCGTCCTAACAGTGCTAAAAATATTAATGAATATATTAACACTATCATAAATAAGGTTTATACTGTCCATCTATAAAGGTTTGCAAAATGTATCAAAGTAACAGATTTTTCCAGACACATCCTACATAAATAACATCCACAGTATCATTTTATGCTGTCGCTAAAGCTGCCCTATTCATATGATTTGGAAGGAACTTGCATCCCGATGCCTGTAATAAGTAGGGGAATTGAACCAGAATGTGAGACAGGCCTGCAGTTTGTGACTGGCTCAGAATATTCATCATCATCTGGAAAACTGGCCCTTCAGAGAATTGCAGCATTGTATTCGACCAAACTATCTGTCTCAGTTCAAACAATCACTTATGAAAGATTATCCATGTATTTGCTTATTTGCAACTGGTTATAAAAAGGTGACAAAAACCAACATAAAGCATCTTTAGTGCTTGAAAACTTGTCCTAAAAGAAACCCTTCTCTCATTGGGAAGTCACACTCTCTTCTATAAGGTCTACCTGAGTCACGAAACACCCAAGGATATGTGTAAGTTGACCTTTGTCATCTCATTTATCAGACTGTTAACTTGGCCTCACACCCACTGTTAAAGGCGAGTGTCTCTGTAATACTCTCTTCCGGTTAAAGTGAGTATCACACGCGGTGGCCCTGAAATGACTGCTGTTATTTTAACAGCCTTTGAGTCTAGAGACAGAAAAGTCTTATGACAGAGTTTACTTGGAAATTTAGATTTTCCTGTGGTTTTGGATACTGATATATTTGTTAACACTCACAGGGCAATTAGTATTATTGCAAACCTGAGACAATAAGTGATTATTCCAGATACTAAAATCCACTTTTCCCCATTAATTCATCGTTTTTAAGGTGTATTCCATAGAGCCTCAGTTTGGTAAGATTCATTTGTTAAATCTAAAACATCATTTTAGAACAACGGCATTTCGCTATTTAATAAGAACAAGGATTTGTTGCTCTTTTAAGGAAATTACCCAACGGAACAGTGAAAGGTGGAAGTGGGTGAGCTTACTCTTGTACTCCAGGTGAAAGCCAGCCGCTGCCACGCTAATGTCCGACTGGAAGTGCAAGTACAGCTGGTTGGAGGTGCTGTTCAGCAAGGCGGGCACCGTGGTTCCTGCAAGAGAGAGCGCAGGCGCATTTTGCACTCAGAACCACTTCCTGAGTGGGAAACTCAGGAAGGGCTTATTTGGGCGAATCCTGGAGGCCCGTCTGATCAGCTCTGAGTGCTGGCTGTGACCACTATTCATGTAGTTTCTCTGCTTTTCTAGGGACAACGAAGTCACGTGGCATCTCCTTGGCCTCCTCTGCGCCCTGGCGTCAGTCTATCATCCCACCACAAAGGCTTGTATTTGCCATGCATTTGGGGCTCAGGGTGATTTTAAACAATGCAATCTCTTTTCCGAATTGTTGTATTTGGCACGAACCAAGAAACAACATCCCAGCACCCTGGTAGTGTGGAGATTCCTCAGAAAACTACAACTAGAATTTCCATTTTACCCAGCTATTCCCCTACAGGGGATCTTCCCGGAAGAATTAAAATCATCATACTACAGGGATATATGCACAACCATGTTCATAGCAACACAGTTTGTAATAGCTAAGTCTTGGAAACAGCCTAAATGCCCAACAACCAATGAATGGCTAAAGAAAATGTGGTTTTTCTACACTATGGAGTACTACAATGCCATAAAAAAGGATAAACTAGAGTCATTCATATATAAATGGATATTTCTTGAGAACATACTTTTAAGTGAAATAAATCAGACACTCATGAGTACACATCAAATTGTCTCTCTGATACGAGAAACCATAACTGTAAATAAGGACAAAGAGGTGTAATAGATATTATATAAAAGGAAGATAATATACAAAGGAGAGGAGTACTAGAAAGAGGGAAAGGGGAAAAGCAGGAAGGGAAAAAAATGGAAAGAAAGGGGAAAGGGAAATCATGGAGAAATATGAATAAATCTGCTGTAAATAGGAATGGAGGGAACAGAGGGGAGGGGTGGGGAAGAGGGGGGAGAACCAAGATGACCATGTATAGGTACAAAATAAAATATGAATGTGATCATTATATGTACAATGTACCAATATATGTTCTTGGTTAAAAAAACAAAAAAAGGGTCATGGAGTCCATGTGGCGCAGAGCGGGCTGAGGACTGCAGGAAGGGGTCTCTGGGGGAGATGGGCCTGGAGGGCTGAGGGTGGTGCTGCTGGCTCCCGCTGGCTGTCCCCTTGGTGCTGCACTGAGTGACGGTGCAGAAAGATCCAAAGTCACCACGCTGTAAGGACGCTGCCCGGTGCCCTGACCCCAGGTGCTGCCTGCATTGGGCCTGGAGACTCAGCAGCGGCTCGTCCCAGCCCAGCGCTCTTCCTTCTGCCTGCCTGCGCCTCCTCCCAAGGCCTGGAGGGTCGCCGTCCCCACTCTGCCTGCGCCAGGACCCTGCCGGCCACCCGCTCAGGTCCAGGCACCGGCCCCCAGCGTCCAGGTCTGGATTCCCTTTCACACAATGGCTCAGGCTCAGTGTGTCCCTTTCACACGGTGGCTCAGGCTCAGTGTGTCCCCTTCACACAATGGCTCAGACTCAGTTTTTCCATCTCTCCCTCTTAAGGGACGAGGTCTAGCTTGAGCAATCCTGCAATTATTCACTCCTCGCTCCCAGCATAGCAGTGTGAACACACAAGCATTAATCTTCGTTGTTTGACTTTTTTATTTGTTCATCTTCCCTGGCTGGATCATGGTTGAATCCGAAGACTTCTTCAGTCCTGTTCCCGACACAAGAAGCTGTCCTGCTTCTGTCACAAGTTAACTCTATTGCCTTAAGCCACCTACAAAATTTTAGTATGTTCTGAAATGTTCTAAATAATTATATGTACATGTGTGTAATAAACAAGTGGCAACATGAAAGTAGTTTGGGAATTATCAAGTTGCGATGGCTTAAGTCTAAAGTGGGACCCAGCTGTCTCAGGTCACAGGTGGCTTTGGCAAGGTGGCCGGAGCGTGGGGCGCTAAGCTCATCACGGCTGGACCTCAGACACACAGCTGTCAGGAGGCCGGGGGGAAGCGGGTCGCTAGAAGTGAGCCTTTGGGGGTCTACCCTGCGCTCCCCTCTTCTGTTTTCCTCCCCTTCCTGGCCACCGTGTGGCCAAAATCCACAGGAAACCTTTCATCCTTAAATTGATTTTCTCTGGTATTTGTCACAGCAGTGAGGAACTAGTACAGAAAACTGGCCCTCCAGAACTGGTCCTTCTCTCTGATTTCAGCAAACAGCTTCTGCGATGCCACAGGGTGACCTAACGTGCCGCTAAAGGTGGGAGATCTCCGTGTCCACACAGGCCGGCAGGTGCCCCAGCCTGGGTGGACTGGCAGGCCGCAGACCCAGTGCCCACCCGGGGGCGGCCGCTGTGTCCCGGGTTCCCTGGGTCTTGGTTTCCCCTTGGGTCACTGCTCCTAAGGGGCCATCATGGAGCTTATTCCCATATAGAATGCAACTGAGCAATGTTTCAAAACCTATCTCCACGGGCAGAATATTTTTGAGCACTTTGTTTTACTGTGACCTAGATAGAAGAGATAACAAAGTGAACCGAGAAATTTTATTACTGTCCCTGAAGAGCCCACTCTCAGCACACTGGTATTTACTTCCCTTTAATACTGATTGTCAGCTAAAATTTGTATGCATTTTGTGCTGCTTCATTCATTTATAATTTATAACCTGTCTGCTTCCAAAAATGATTTTAAATGGCTTACAAAAACAGAAGCCTCCATACTCTGCCTGTCCAAGCAGAAATGAAAAACCCAAACACCGAATATATTAAAGGTGTCAATCTTTTCTCCTGAAATATGTACCTCTCATAACTGCTTATTCCCGCTTGTTTTCATTCAACGACTTTTAAATGTTAGTTTAATATCTCTTTTATAAATATTTTTAACTACCACAGGAATAAAAATATTTAAATATTGATTTTGTCCTAAAATTCCCAAACTTCTTCACTGATGTGTCATTTACTCATCTAATAGTTTTCTTAAATCTCATTCTTCAAAACAAAACAAAACAAATCTCATTCTTAAAAAATTGAAGTAATTTCTTAAAAATGTTTTAAGTGTAGTACAAAAGTCTGATATATCCACCATCTCTCTGTATATTGCATAATTATATCAATCTCTATTTATCTATAATATGTATGCATGTATACCTGTGTTTTAGAATTTTATTATTTTTGGATAAGTTGCACTTATGATTCGTCACTTCTTGAAAAAATTGGATGCAGATTTATTTAAACACAACAGTTCTCAAAATCAAGAACAATGTGGATAGAACACTACTGTCTACACTCCAGACCTTATATAATTTCGGGACTGGCTGCGATGCCAAAGATTTTCCAGATGGCCCAGGGCATCCACTCCATATTCCGCAAGCGGCCCTCACTCTACAAGGGTCTTTGATTTGTCTTTGTCTTTTCTGATCTTGGCACATTTGAAGTCTGCATGCCAGTTTTCGCAGATCATTGTTTGGTTTGAGTCTGTCTGTTGCTGCTCACGATTCAAGCGGAGCACTGGGGCAGGAATCCCAGGGTGACCTCCTCTGTGTCTCCGTTCCAGGCAGTCACAGCCATCAGGCCCTGGGCGGGGCAGGCGCTGGCCCAGGGGACTCCAGAAGCTGAGAGGGTCACTTCCCAGCTGGCCCAGAAACAGCAGGTCACTGCTGTGGCCAGCCACACAGGGCGTTGATGCCACATCTTTTGGGGCCTGTTGTTGACCTTTGAAACGTTCTTGGGCATCGGCTTCTCAGGAGTCCCACGTACACCGAGGACTGAAGCGTTTGCCCTTGGCGAAAGGTGGGGGTGAGGATGTCCCCTCTGACATCACTGCTTCTACGGTGAGTCCTCTACAGTGAGTATGGATTTGGGGGAGATGCATGGAGACTGGTGAGTGTGGTCACTCCCAAAGGCTGCCTTGCTAAACCTTCTCTCTACTTATTAGTTGGCATCTACAGTAAGGGGAAGGCCTCTCCGTCCTTCACTATTCCTTCTATTTTATGTAAAATAATTAACAGTTTTTGTGCTACCACAGCCTTGGAGTCAACATTTCCCCAAAACAAAACATAACAAAACAAAAATACTGGTTTCTTTAAGAGGAGAATGGCATTGAGAGTGATATTTAGAAGCCAGGATTTGGGTACTAACCACCTAATACCAGCTCATGGTTGCTGGGGTGCTATTATTTTACATCTCTTAAGAGATGGAGGTAGGACACACACATTTGCACACACACTTGGGTTTTTATGTCTATAACTATCTACAATAAAACCATGAGTTCTCATTGACACCTCTGATTCAAGCCCAACACTCCCTGGGCTGTTCTCACCGTCTCCCTCCCCATTTCTGCTTTACAAACCCTGTGAAGCTGGGTCTTATTGTCTTTCTGTTTCTATGCACTGAGTTCCCCACCCTCCAGGGTTCCTGGGATTCTCCTCAGGTCTCAGGCTTGGCAGCAGCCACCTGGCCAGGCAGCCTCTTGGCTTGGTCCCCAAGTGAGCCAGACACTTCACAAAGTGATGCGAAGAGAAGGCTGGCCCACATGATTCTCCCTATTCATTCTATCCTCGATGAATTGTCTGAAAATGTGACCAAAATCTGTGGCATCTTTGGGACCATTCCTCTCTAACAGCTTCACGGGCTTGACCATGTGGGGATGAAGAGAGGGTCCATGGCTAGAGTGAGATGGAGTCCTGCTTTTTATACTACACAAACATGGTGCAGCTCTCAAAGGAAAAGAGGCTGGGCTTCTGGTCACGGCTGGGGTCAATGCTTAGAGCTGAGGTCACACCCACCTAGCTGCTCCTCCCCGTGGACCTCAGACTCACATGGCGCAAGTGGAGAGGGGAAGAGACGTGAGGGGGATGCACACAGGGACAAAAGGCCCTGAGATGGCTGGTCAGGGCCAAGCAAGGGAAGGAAGGAGATGGACCAGCTGTGTCTGGCCATGGTGGGAGAAGAGGGGGGAAGAGAAGACCAATAAATACTAGAGCTGCCACACTGCACCAAGATGTACACATTTGATGAAATAAATGTTAAATATAAAAACACCCTATTTGAGTAAATATTGAAACATTTTATCAGCCTGGCTCTTTTTAGAAAATGTATAATATGAAGCAAACTTACTTCATGTTGTTAGGGCTCAATCACATTATTTTTAATTAGTTTTATATCTTCACAGTATATTTATTAATGAATTTTTCTTTAATAGTTTATTCACTTACATTTTTAATTTAATATGAGTTTGCTAATATGTTTACATCTTTTCCTTTTCTGCTAATTAAGTTGAAAATAACAAACTCCACATTCCATAAATACTTTTATGAAGGCTGCCTTGGTTCACATCTCAACACGTGTGCTATGAGGAATGTTCATTTCCATTTTAGGAAAGAATATAAACTTCATATTAAGTCCTAGCTCAGAGTGGTCTCAGGCTTAGCTAAAGATGCACCATCCACGAGGTCACGAAGAGTCACTCAGCCAGGATGTGTTGTAAAACGCTGTGACCTGGATGAGGTATGAGCCAAGAGAACAAGGCTGATACTAAGAGGTGTGTTGTTGCCTGTGTGTTCTCAGTATTTTATTAAGTAGTGTTTTTATTTCCTGTGTACTTGGCACCTCAGAAATATCAAAACATCCCAAAGCTGTGGTAACATTCTGCTCACAATGCTGTAGGCTCACAGTCACCCTGGAAGGAGATGTTGTCGGGTCTTTGCCCAGATGCCCAGGAGAGAAACTCCAACCCCTCGTGCTTTTCAGTCGGCCACAGCAGTGCCCTGATTACTTATGGTGGGCTCCTGAGACCGCTGGGTGTACTGACTACGGTCCTAACTATGAAAAGACTGCTTCAGATGGAGGCTGGCTGCACCTGAATCCTCTCTGTGATCAAAGGATGCAGCCCCTTCCTCCATACAGCCCAGCCTCACAAACTCTGGGAGAAGAAAGGGCAGAGACCATGTTCAGGCTTGCGGCTAATAACTGGGTCAGCCATGCCTAGGAAGGAGACTCCATCAGACCCCAGACACATAGCTTCGAGGTTAGCAGGGCTGCTGTGCTTCAGCAGACAAATACAAATGTGCACTAGCAAGGAGATTTGTCTTCAGATAAAAGGTGGCAAAGCACACACTGTGAAAGTAGATTTTATCAGTTTAATCGTTGGAATTTATGACGGTGTTAGGAATTATGCATGACAGCGATTAATATATATTCTCAAGAATTTAAATGTCTAGAAACTGAACATGTTTACATAGAAATGAGTAATATGATTCCATTTTTGAGTACAAGGGAGAGGTGCCGCCTAGGACTGCTGGTTGGTGGTTCTCACAGCCAAGAGTGTTTCTGCTGTCTCTCTGTCTCTCTCCGTCTCCCTCTCTCCACCTCTCCACTTCCGTCTGTCTCTGTCTCTCTCTGTCATGGCTGCATTTGGCTAATGTGTTAAGATATTTTGTTCTGCATTGGAAGCCTTTCCACTTTGGAGCATTGTTGCTTCCCCCCGTGGTACCACAAACCCATCTGTGTGATGCTTGGGTATCAAATGCAGTAGATATAATTAGAGCTAGACTAGACTATCTTATAAAGGGCCAAGCAGCAGTCCTGCCCAAGGGCCTGGCCGTGTAGGAATGTGTCCGCCCTGCTGCCAGTCAGAGACGAGAGGCCCGGACTGTGGAAGGTGGCAGACAGCAGGGAAGCACACCCACGCCACCCTTCACCCACAGAGTAAGAAGAGCAGAATAAGGAAGGACGCACTCAGTTTAAAACAGAAGCAGAACCACCAGGCTTTCCTTGGTGGGGGATGAATACATGGCGTCATTCAGGCCGATGTTATAAAAGAAGAAATCCTCTGTGAGGAGAGGCTCATAAAAAATTACGCTTTTCTGAGACATCTTGGACAATTACATCTAAATCTCATTCCTCAGTAGTAAAACAAGAAAAGCAGGAGACGCAAGTCCCTGGGCTTCCTCCAGGGTCAGAGTAAACACTCAGGCCAGTCCCCAGACTGCTCAGTAGTCAGGACAGTGCCACCCCGGGCAGGAGGGTCATGGAGACTCAGCCTGCTCCGCTGAGCTGGAAGGAGACGGGCGAGGGAGGAGCAAAGCCGCCAGTGTGGGCAGCAGAAGCACCTGGCCCAGCAACGCTCTGCGGGTTGGAGCTGCACCGTGTGCCGTGGGAGGCCAGGGTCTCGGGCACCGTGCAGTAAGATGGCCTGGAGTGGCAGCAGGCTGGGCTGCTGAGGAGCAGGCTCCTGGCGCCCCAAGTGGAGGGTGCAGCCCATGCTGCTCCCTGTGCTCAGCCTCGTCCAGCTCTCGGGCTGTCCCTGGTTTCCACCACGCAGACCAGCCTGGGACCCTGACGGGATGGCTGCCTCCTGCTGGGGATCCTAATCTGCCTCCCTCCCTTGGGGCTCCTCCCTCAGGTGTCTGACCTCCCAGACACGTCGTGGAGACGGAAATATTTTGTAGGGAAATATCCCAAGGACTGTGTGATTCTGGAAAGTTACTGATTCTGGCTCACAGAGCCGCAGAACTGGGGTCTGCATACCTGAGAAGCTGCCCAGTCGTGGGGCGCTCACATCGCCCCCGTCGTGGATCTCCAGCGAGTCCCAGTTCTGCTCCGTGGCGAAGCTGATCACTTGAATCTACCAAAGCAGAGGGCTCAGTTAGGAGTCGGTGTGGCCAAATGACATCCATCCAGTCAGATGAGGGGCGCTCAGGGCTAACACAAATATATACCAAACTAGTGAAAGTAATCTATAAGATGACATACAAAATCTCTAAAAATGACACTGAATAGCTTTTATTCTTTATTTTTATTCCAAATATAGAAAGATTATAAGAAGCATTTTGTGGATTTACTAAGAAAAGAGTAATAAATTATGGTCTATAATATTTAAAATAACCACCATAAAAGGGAAAGAAAGAAAAAAAAGAAAGAAAAAAAAAAGAAAAAAATTAAAAAAAAAGAGGGAAAGAAGACAGACAGAAAAAAGTAAAACAAAGTAGAAAAGGAAGGGAAGGGGAAGAGGTGGGAGGGGAAAGGAAGGGAAGAAAAAGAGAGAGGAGGGCAGAGGAGGAAGCCAAAGCCCGAAGCTCATGGAGCCCTCCAGTCTGGCTCTTGGACTCGAAGCTGCAAGGACGCACCTGAATTCCGGACCCCTCTGTCACCAGGATCCTCCACACACAATTCAGGTTGTTGCCATAGGGTTCGGGGTAGCCAGGAGACAGAATTGTGCCTCTCCGCTGGGTGAAATTGCCACTGCAGGGAACTAAAGGACACAGTTATGCTTAATGAAAGAAAAACAAAGTGAGAACCATATTCATGTGACCTTTAGTTTTCTCCAGCTGTGTGCCCACACAGCGAGAGAAACTTGACCTGTACTGTGATACTTCAAATGGCATTTCTAGTCTAAATAGAGTTCAGTGTCTTTTACATTAGCAGTATCAATGATTATTATCAATTATGCTACTAATATAAGGCTCCTGACTCTGTAAACAAATCTTTTCATGACGTGTAAGAAGTGACAGCTCACAACAGTGGGGTCTCTGAAGTGCATTCTGCTCAGAATAATTTATCTGCTGTAACCCAGGGGCCTTGGCAGGGTGCTGTCCCTCCTCAGAGACCTGCAAGTCTAAAGGATGCTGATGGCACTGATGAGCAATTCCCGGGAGAAGGGATGCCTGAAACGCACACACGACTTCCAGAGCTAACCGTGATTGTGCTAAGATTTTCTGCACAAAACGAAACAATTACTAACCATGCCATTGTTATTCCAGCTGCATTAACCTGCTTTTCAAACATCCATCCGAATAAGGGTAGCAAAAGGGTATTATACAAGGAACGTGGCAAATAAACATTAGAACGATTTCCCCAAATGGGATTATGCACACACCCATCGCTGTAGGACTGATGGCAAACTTAGTAACTGCGAAGAAGGAAAACACGTTTTGTCCTTATTAATCTGATGAGTGGTTTTATGAAACAACACTTTCACAGATTTAGCTGCTACTCAATTATTTCTGGTAATGGAAACCGTGCTCCATGTAGATCAGGAGCAGGGTCCTCTCAGCCGACCCCGCATGGGCCAGAGAAGCAGCTCCCTGGAGGTCCTGGTCCCTCACATGGCCCGCAGACTGTGCCCTGTGACACCCTTACCCACGCAGCTCGGGATGGTGTCGTTCCACTGAGCCAACGCGTTGGGCACCGACTGGCAGCGGATGGCGGAGGAGCCTTGCAGCAGATACCCCGGGTTGCACTCAAATCGAACGATGGAGCCCGTGGAGAACTCAGACCCGATCCTCCTCCCGTACCTGGGCTCTGGGACAGAGCTGCACTGGGTGTCGCTGGTACGCGGAACAGCTGGAGGCAAAGCACACAGCACAGCTGTCAATACCTGTGCAAGGAGCCACGTCTCCTTGGAGAGGGGCTGGAGCCGGACATGCATCCATTCTGACATAGAAATTGGTGTCTTGAATCATCATCTCTGCAGGCAGCGACTCGGGGGCTCTCCCAGCACACCCAGGTGCAGGTCACCCTGGGGCCACCTCAGAGTTCCCCTTCAGTCGATGGGGCTCAGGGAAATTCAGCATCTGAGACCAGCCGGTGGATAGGCCAGCAATTCAAACTCAAACGCACAGATACCAGTGCTCCTCGCAAGGAGAGGACACCAAAGCCATACTGACCCTCAGTGACCTTAGAGTCTCCCGGGAAAACTGCTTCGGAAAGCATCCTTATGATACGGCCATCGCAACATGACGATAAAACGAGAAACAGGAGCACCACATGATCTAGCTATTCTAGTTCTGGGTGTTTACACAAAAGAAGAAATTTGGGGGCTTCAAGGACATCTGCCTTTCCATGTCTGCTTATTGAACAGGTATTCACTATGACCAAGGAGTGAAAACAACTTGTGTCCACCAGCAATGAAGGGATAAAAATATTAGACATCCATATACTGTAATTAGTTGTATGTGTAATATACAAGCAACGGAATTTTATTCAACCTTAAAAAGGGACATCCTGGCAATTGCAGGTACTTGGATGTATCTCGAGGACATTGTGCCAAGTCAAATGACCCAGTCACTGAAGGGCAGATACTGCGTGATCCCGCTGTCACGAGGGAATGTGAGACAGACTCACATAGGCCCAGGTGTGGTGGCAGCTACCAGAGACTGCCGGGGGCGATGGGGATGAAGCTTCAGCTTGTACAACAAAGTAGGCTTGGAGCAAGCTGTACATCGCTGTACATGAAGTTAGTACAACCTCGCTGAACACTTGGAACTGTGTTAGGAGGGTAGACCCCCTGTTACCAGAGAGAAATAGATAATAAATGCACTTTGGGAATAAAGAATTAAATTATTCACTTGGAGAGACACAATAGGGAAGTAAGCTTCACTCCTGGAGCCAATAATTCAAATTAACTGAAATATTTTCTATTAGAAGATGAAAGTTAATAAAATCGTACACTATATAACCACTTTGAATTGAACAGTTCCATAACTAATAGAGAAATGTAGGGCAACTATCACATCCTGGTATTACCCAAAAATCATGTTTGTCACACGATTTGTAGGTCTGAGTGTCTCCTACCAGGATGCGCAGGATGGAGACTTCCAGTCACCTCAAGGGCTCCTTGAATAAGGAAGAAGCATTTCCAAGGGCAATTTTCCTACATATGCTGGACCACTTGCGAGGAACCTGCGGTTTACAGCAAGGACTCCACTTGTCTAAGAGGTGTGGGTACTGTACCGCTAGGTCCCCAAACACGAGGAGAAACCCAGCCACAAGCACCATTCAGGCCCAAGTGGCTATGAAAACTTTCTCCAGGAAATCCATGTTCACCTGTGTCCAAGAAAAGTAACCATGTTTTCTTTCAAGAAAAGAACCGTGCCTGCATCTGAATGCAGTGGAGAACGGTCCAGGGGAGAAGTGTGGAAAGCGCGAGGAGGGGACCGATGCCCAGAGGCCAGCACTCTCTGTGCCTGGAAGACAGGCAGATCCTGTTGGGTGACCACGGTCCCACTCAGTGAGCTCTCCCCGACCTGGACTCTTCAGGTTGCACCTGAGAGATGTTCTCTGCTCTGTTGTAATTATTCTCCACCTTTTAGTGATGTCTCATACTGCGGTGGAACAAAACTGAAATCAGCCCGGTGAAAAGTGAACGGGAGGAAGCTCAGCCTGGAATATGGTGAGAAACCAAATGTTTGACTTCTCACTCCAGACGGCAGGTTGGCGCTGGAGACTGGGCGTTGCTCTGGGTCCCTCGCAGTCCTAGAAGGGCCGCAGAGTGCGCATGCTCAGGGGAGACGTTGCTCACACCGCAAAGGCAGGACCACAGATAGACCCTGGCAGCTCTCATCCCGCGCCCGCTGCAGTAGTCATGTGAGCACTGGAATGCGCAGCCCTGAGTGCAGGGAGGAATGGCGTGCGAGACCACCAGACAGGCTGTCCTGTTTCCTTTAGTGACCAAGAGACTTCTACTACTCAAAGTCATTTTCCTCTGATAGCTGAAAAATCTTATGTGACAAGCCATTACTAGTCCAGGAATTTAAAAATGTATCACTGAATTACAAACAAAATTTCATGCTGAACCTTCTTTGCAAAAATCATATGTCTTATAAGCTCTTGATCCAAAATGTAAGTCCTTAGAAGTGGAAAATCAACGAATCCTTATTGTTCCTGTTATCTAAAAAGAGAAGCATCCCAGGAAAACCCAACAAAAAATGTGTATTTGCTTGCTGCAAAGGGCTAACACCAAGGAAACTCTCAATGAAAAGTTCACTACATGAACAGGAATGCCAAAGGACGTGACTCCTGCACCCTGACGAAGGAGACCGAGGCACAGTGCAGGACACTTATGCACCGGGCACTGGGGCAGGGCTGACAGAGGAGCGCAGCTTCGTCTCCCCCCAGAAATGTGCAATAAATGTGCACGGCTTGTTAACTGTGGTGTGAGTTATTTGAAGGGACCTAAAAGGGGTGTCAAACTCTATGTTGAAACCCACGGAAAATAGACTATACATGGCGATGGTCAGGCATAAACCTAGAAGACAATTAACAACACAGTGCCCCATTGAGGAGGCACTCTGCACCAAGGTTAATGTGGCCACAATCCATCATGTGCACCACCCATCAGGGGCAAAGGAGAAGACGGCATGTGGGAGGCACGTAGCCACCCGTCCTGGGTCAGCAGGTGCATGTTGCAGACGGGAAAGGCTCGAGTCGGCTGACCCCGTCACCCTGCCCAGTGGGTACTCCGTGTCCAAACCAAGGTAGTTCAAAGTCATGACTTAGGAGTGAAGCCAAATGTCTGATCTCATAAGGGGAGGAAGAGAGTGCTGGCTCCTCGGGAAGTGATGTGTGACTTTTGACATTTGCACCGACCCAAGAGTACACTGTCCTTCAGCCCAGCACACAGAGCTCACTGAAGCTGCGGGCACACGTGGTCGATCTGGGTCTGGCGGGCCCACAGTGCACCATAAAGGGACAAGGAGCTCAGAGGTCAGGAAGAGGCGACCAGCCTGCAGGCTGAACCGGGAGCTGGGTGGCGGGTGGGCAAAGCTGTGACTCACACCTATGAAGAAACAGACCAAAGGCTCAGTGTTCAGACAGGGTGCAGCACTGCTCCAGACTCGGGGAGGTCAGCCCACAGGAGTGAGAGTGTCCCCGCGTGGGAAGGGTGAGAAACATTCCAGACACTGCGGTTTCAGGCAGAGAACACTTGGGACTCTTCACAAGACGGAGTCTCACTGGAGCATTTGCTTCTCGTTTCCATGGCACAGGACGCCAGTCAGAGAAGGAGGGAGGGTGCCTGAGCCGCTGGGAAGGGTGCTGGTCAATCTCCTGCAGGTGCTGGCACACAAGGCCACCTTCCTCAGGCCCATACTTCTGACACACAGGAGGCCCGTGCAGGAGCCCCACCCCCCACGGAGAGGCAAAGTCCTCCTCATCTCGAATACCACCAAACCCAACACTCTCCCTGGGGGCCGGCTCCTCCCTGACAAAGGTCACCCTTTCAGGGTGGCGCGTGTTCTAATTCTAACTCCTCCTTCCCTTTCCTCATGTGCCCTCCCGTTCGCACAAAGTGTGGAAAGCAAACAAAATTCAGCAAGTGCTCGGGCTCCTCAGGACACCTCTCAGAGAGTCTCTGCGAAGACTTTTCTTCAGAAGTTTGAAAGGTGCCTCTGCATTATTACCCAGGATGCCACAGTGGACAGGGAGCAGAGAGGGACACGTGGCGGCCATGTTGGCCCTGGCTCACGTGGAATCGCACCTTTTGCCCTTTGACCTGGGTACAGTGCTTTTCACCCTCATCTCTCGTGGCTCCATCCAGTGGAACTATGTGTGTCTGTTAACCAGGATTCGCATCCTATAACCCGGAAGTCATCAGCTTGCTGTGCAAGTTTTAAGCTTTAATTACTTATGAAAGAATGAAGCCCTGCAGGGTGTAGGAAAACACTGTTTAGAAAAATTGTATGCAGTAGAGTTCAGAGAAATGCTAGGCTTCCATATGATTGTTCAAGAGCCGACGTTCCATTTAACTTTTCACTTGTATTTGAAAACTTTCCCTGTTGCTGCTGAGTGGTTTAAAAATTGCATTCAGGATACTCTTTCATCACCTCAGAGGATTTAGATTTGTCAAGATGACATGGATTTTCACATAAACTCACTGGTAGAGAACAAGAAACAGAGAGAAATTGGGACTTTATAAAATATTGAAGATGCTAGATCCATTATGTATTCTTAAGAACAAGGAAAGTAGATTGCTTCGGTGATTTGCTTTCCTTGCTACACTTTCTACATTTTCATGATAATGGATGCTTTTAAATGAAGAAGCGTCATTTTAAGAAGCGCACTTTCCGAGGATAACACGTGAAGATACGATAGACACCAGGTCCCTTGCATTATATGATAATGTTCTAATCTTTATAAACGTCAAAGGAAGCCCTTAGAAAGGTAGATAGCACCAGCAACTCAAACACTTCCAGGGAAAGATACTCAAATCAGACTAGTTTCTTTATCTATAACAGGGGTTGTGAATCAGTTTTCGCAAAGTAATTTAGAAGTTAAAGAAAATGAGGACAGCAAGAGACAGGCTGCTTAAACTGGTCACTCTCTGAGAGTCAGAGGTTTTAATACTGGTTATTTACATTTTAATAGAGGTTAAATCCTACAATGATGTAGACTCTTAATTCAGCAAATTCAGCGGTATCCGCTTTCCATCAACTTCTACATAAGTGGGATTAGAAATATTTTGGCTCACATTGGCCTGTCAAACATCACTTCTACTCTTTTTGTTAATGTTTAAATAATCTTACCTCTGAAAACTGAAGGATTTGAGGGCATGGCTTTCACAATGTGAGATTATTAGGAAAGATTTATAAATGAGATAACATTATTACTCTACATATTTTGTGAGAGAATATCATAAAGAATGCTCTCCAGAGAAATCTTTATTAATGAAGAGAAGCTTTGCAAGATCTCGGAGCACAGTTGAAACCTGAATAACAGAGCACTGCTCCTTGGTTTTGAACACGCAGTTTATCTCTGAAGACGATAATCCCTCTTGGATCTCAACCTGTCAGTCATTACGAATTCCATCCAAGAGCCTGTCTCTCTGCTTCTGAAAATGTGTGCATTGGCTATGTGGCATTCTTTTCAAGTTCACAGAATGAATATGCAAAGCGAGGAGGAAATGCAGCAGGGATAATAATTCCTTACTTTTCAGAATTTTAAGCCATCCCAAATAAACTCTGAATTTAATAAGAATTATGAAAGTATAGACATGCTGAAGGTCAATGAAAGACAAGCAACCTGAAATAGGAAACGAGTTGTGCCGGCAGACATTTGAGTGATATTTTGTGTTTTGTTTGGTTTTGTTCTCTAAAGTGTATTTTTACAATAAAATGCAGAATTATATATTATATATTTTAAATGCAGTGACAAGATCTAAACCATTATAAAATAGTTTCCTTAATTAGGTAAAATGCTGTATCTGTAGTCATGGGGCCTGGAACCTAGGGCCCAGACACGCAGGGTGAGCGCCGTACCACTGGCCGCCCCAGCCCTGCGGTGCTGGGGAAATGCTGTTTTGTCCTTCTAGTTGAAATGCAAACTCAAGTGTGAAAAGACAAACTAATGTTTGCATGAAATATTTTTATGATAAATATGTAAGTATCCCAAATTCTTTAAGTATCCCCAAAATGCAATTCAGACACTTCGGGCAATTTGTCTGGAAATAGTGGCAGTGGTGGCGTTACAGGACCACAGTAGCATCAGAGGGAAATTTACCTTGATAAACGAAGTGGAAGCCCCTGGCGGAAGCTCCGCTGTTGGCACTGAATCGAAGAAGAATTTGATTGGATGTAGCTAAAGGCAACGTTTCACCTACACACGAAAACAGAGATGATACAGGGATCCATAAAATGCACAGGACCGAGGCAAAGCATAGTTATCTGGAAAATAAATATTAACCTGGAATTCCACAACAAAGTTTTAAACTTTTTAAATAAATTTCAGGTTGGGACTTAAGACTCAAACACAATGTTTTTACAAAGATTTCAAATCTCTGTTCTTGCCCATGCATTCTGTTAAAAGGAACTATAACTAATATTTTATTTATTTATTTTTTTTAAAGAATGGATCACTAATCTTTTTAACTGGCAATATAGGAAATAAAACCATCAGGTGAGTCTTTACTTTAATTGTTCTAATTTGACCAGTACTTGATGAATTTTTACTTCGAATTAGGAAAATTTCCTTGAATTCAAACTCACTCCAAGTATTACAGGACTCAGAGAAAGTCTTCTGAAATATATATCTTAGCACCTTAAAGCATATACACAGGAGGGGAGAAGAAGGGGAAGTAAAAAGAATTAAGACGTGTTATATACACACGCCAACCCCCCACAAGGAATGCAATCGTTATGTATTGCAAACATGGACTAATAAAAAATAAAAATTTAAACATAAAGTACACACAGAAAATGGGAAAGGGTCTCGCTCAAGCACCCCGAGGAGCCCATGAACTGGCGAGTACTCTTGCTGGCGTCATGTCTCTGCAGACCAAGACTCAGAATGCTTGTCTTTGATGCGTTCGTCCACATGACTTTGGCAGGAAGGACCAAACTAGGTCTTAATACTTTCCGTGAATAAGAAAATAGTAAAAGAACTAGAAAATCTTAACATTGGTTGGCCAAAGTCTGTGATGCACATAATCTACTTTACTTAGTAAATTTACTGAGTAGATCTGCATAGCATAGGACAGAAAAAGGGCTGGAGATGATGAAGGGTAGGGTGAAGGCATGGCGCCACATCGGCTCAGCAGAACACGGGTGTCCCTCAGTGTCTTCAGGGGCTGGTCCCAGGATGCCCGGTGGGTATCCAAACCTGAAGACGCTTCCTATACCTATATCTTTACAGGTTTGGAATGATTTAGGACAAAGTGCTAGGGGTTTTTATCTCCAAGGAGAAGGTTAAATCATAAAGAATAGAAAATAATATACAGAAGATGGTTTATTATCCCTTCTTTTTTCTGATATTTACTTCTTTTATTGAGATGAATATTATCTTTTGCTCAATATTAGTAAGTAAAATGATAAAGGCAGCTGTTTTATATATGGGATAAAATCACTTCTGAAGTCCTACATCTAAAATAAAACTTTGTCAAACATCTGCAAATTCAGCGATGATTAAATTTCTCATTCATCAAAAAAGGAAGAGAAATAGCCAAGTTTAAAATTAACCTCCATCACTGTATAATGGAATTAAAGGCAAAAATTGCTGGAAATTTTACCTGAATGAGACCCAGAGAGGGAGCTAAGCAGTCTGGCTTGGGGATGGGTTCCATCAAATAATTCTGCCAGATCATTCAGGGCCGTCTGGAAGTAGGCGAACTGTCCAAACACCACTGGAAGACAGGAGTGAGGGCTCAACACACTTACACAATTAATGGGAAGTTTCATTCCCACAAAGTATCATTACCCTAAGAAACATGGAAAAATAAATATGAATTTATTCTGTCTTCTAAGTTTTCAGTGATTAAACAATTTTGCTTTGATTCTTATTCGTCTGGTACTTCACAAAAGGAAGACAACTATTATTTTCTGTATAATATGAACATTAAAAAGATTATTTTATTTTAAATGAATAGTGCAAGATAGTAGAAGAACATCTCAAAAGGTACCCCATTTATTGTTGAGTAATTAGTGACATGTTATTTGGTAAAAAAAATAAGCATAGCTATCAGGTAGCATGATAATTTGGTGAGGAATTTAAAACTCATCCGAAAAAGATATTATAATATGTAATTCTTGTTACTCTACCACCAGTTTATATTAACTCATTCCTATGCTTGATTCAGCAAGACACTGTATGAATTGTGTATTGTGAGTTCACCGTACAATTTCATCTGTATTATAGGTACATGAAATTTTATGTTTCTACCTTCTGCAAGTAAAATATAACTATTTGTTTGGCAGTCAAAATTCAATCAGTATCTGTATATTGAAACTCGTAAGTGTGCCTTTACACAGTTTAAAAAACTAGTCCCCTAGCATCTGTTTACAAGCAACAAAGAACCTGCCCTTCACTTAGTTTTGTGTTAGGCTGACACAACAGTCAATCTAAATCATTACAAACAGTGAATGGGGATGCGTATGTTAATTTTGCGTATCAGTATTCTAGTGGAAAATTAGTATGTAAGCACAATTGAAGTGATTTAACTACAACATTGTGTTTATACCTACAGGTACATACCCACGAGTACTGTATATATCTGTGATAGAACATCTAAAAACATATATGACATAGCTTTTATTTTGAGATTTTAATACTTCCTGGAGAAAAACACAAGGGAGGCCTGTAAGTGAGGCAGATTTTCCCCGTGGGTAAAGGGGTCTAAAAATCTAGAGACTCAGAGATAGGAGATCGGAGTGACACAAAACGCACAGTCTCTCAATACTTCTCATAAAATCTCTCCCCACTCCACTACCTGTGGAATCAATTAAATTTTTATCATGTTGTAGGCTGAATGCTTGGGTCTTTAATTCGTATAAAAATGAACCTAGTACATGTATTTCCTACTTCTCTACGAGAAAACCACCAACTTCATGCTAGCATCTAAGAGGGGATGGAGAAGACACCGATGCAGGCCTAGGACCGTCACACTCTAACCTGTGCGTTGTCTGCATACCACATGAGGACACAGCATAGGACATCTGGAGCCACCAGGGACCTTACTCACCCTGGTGAGGACACAGAGCCTGCTCCGTGGCTCCCCCGATCCGAGTCCAAAACCCTGGCAAACAGCACATGCCTCTGCTGAGAGACAAGCTGTGCGTGAGGGTGTCCACGCTGTGATGGAAGAGTGAGCTTGGAACCAAGTGTGAAGAAAGTCATTGGGATGGAAGCCACAGGAGCGAACACTTGCATAACAGTAGCCCTTCGCCAATGAGAAGGACTCAGCCTGTGTGTGTGTGTGTGTGTGTGTGTGTGTGTGTGTGTGTTATATAAGGCAGATGTTACACGTGGCAGGTGGAGTATAAAAAGCAAAATTCCGGAGGTGACGGTTGTGGCTCAGAGCCTAAGTAGGACCTGTCAGCAAAGGTCAGGGCCCTCGTCACAGGGCCTTGAAGGACAGAGCTAATGCACTTTACCTGTTTTACCCAAAGAGTGAGTGCAAATATTTCTCATGATATTAATGTGGTCTAGTTCTTGTTTGATGCACAAACTTTTCCACTGTTTTTGGATGAAAACAGAGAAAATTAGGGTCTCCGAGGCCCTGTCTTAAATGTCACATCCCGTTTTCAAGCTTGTGTTGACCGCGCAGTGAGCAGATTCCCTTCTTTGTAACAGTCACTTCATTGTGATGCAGTTTACACACCTGTCACACACCGCACCACGAACGTGTCAGGGTTGGCTATGTTTCAAGTATCTTTGTGTTATTGGTGCTTATCTCTATTGGTGAATTAATTGCTGATTCAATCAATTAGTCTCTAAAGAAATAATCAAGAAGGAGCAAAGTGAAGCAGAGATTTTACTTAAGTACTGTGTAGAGCTCTTACATTCTAAATCACAACTTTCTTTAGATAGAATCTAATGCTTTTGCCACTAAACCCTTCAGATTGGGTTTGATTAGGAAATTATAATCAATATTTAGGATGGGAGTGGAGTTTTTCTGCTCAAAAATTGTAGTTTTATTGGCATATGTAACATAATTTTACAATAAACTATAATCATGGAATAAAGCTGCTCTTAGGCTTAGAATAATAATAAGCTAATAATAAGCTTAGAATAAAGCTGCTAAATATGTTGTTCTGAATTAATATAATAGAAAAGGAACATTTGTGTTAAAGTAACTGGAGAAATACTGCACATTTAGTTAAAAGTGTTTTCCTTACGTTAATAGAGAATCTGAATAAGGGTCTTTGGAGAATGCGGCCCAGCTGCTCTCCAGGAGGGAGAAGGCAGCATTCTTGCCTCGGAAGGATGCTGGTCTCCATGGCAGGGTCAGGTCAGCAGCCACACGGTGGCTTAGGAACCAGGGCAGCGCACAGGGGTTCTGGGGCCCCCTGAGCAGGGACCGGGTCTAACTGGTTCAGTCTCAGACTGGAGAGTTCCAGGCTCAATGGCAGAGCAGAAGGGCATCAAAAGCTTGTGTTTCCTACGTGCAAGTGTCTTCCCTAGCACTTAAACTCTGCAGCATATAATTGTGTTTTCTTTAAACGTTCTATCTGTAATACATGCTAACCTTAGAATTTTTATCTGCTTTATTTCTATATGGGTGATTGCTGATTTAATATAAACGAAAACCTTGGCCAGGTGGGATTTTAACGTCACCACTAGAAAAATGGAAATATCCTCTAGGATTGTATACACTACTCTCTGGTTTACTCCAAGGATGACCCACAGGAGAAAGACCCTCCTGGTCAGAAATGGGCATTGCATCAAACGTTTGGGGAGTCCAGGACGCCTGGGGGACACAAGGTCAGTCTGGAAGCTGCTTGAGGGAAGCAGCATAAGAAGGAATTTGAGAGTCAGCTCTCAGGAAGCCATCAGGACTCTTCCACATTTACAACCTGAAGATACAAAAAGAGACTCAAGGGTTCAGTGGTTTCCATCATAACCTGACTACTAACTCTACCCACCAACCGTGCACAAAGAGAGAAACCCAGTGCTCCTTACTCCCAGCTACCGTTTGTCTGTTTCATTTTGCAGTACAAGGATGGAATCTGGGGGCTTGATCATGCTAAGCAACTGCTCTACCACCAAGTTATGTCCTGAGTCCCTTTTTATTATTTTTATTTTGAAGCAAAGTCTTGCTAAGTCATCTGGGTTGGGCTGCAACTTAGTATCCTCCTGGGTAGCAAGGATTACAGTACTCTGTAATCGTCCCTTATACATAGAAACATCCAGTTAGAACTGAGATTTCTCCAGGAAGGAAGAATGGTGCCATGTCAATGTTTTGTGAGTATTCTGGGTCAGACTCCTAGAAAGGAAAATAAACACGCAGTATTGTACTGCTGAAAGAATGGTAGTGGACACTGTAAGGGAAAGGTTTGTTAAACCTTAGTTTTACAATTAGTTTTATAATTGCCTTAGTGCAATTCATGTTTTATATTATTTTTATTTATTAAGATCTGGGACATTTATTGAATGACAGGAAAATTAGCACTAAAAGGAAATGACAATGATTAGATAGAAAAGCAATTGCTCACCAAATTCCTCAGGCACGGTTATGGAGTAGAGGCACGTTTGGCCGGCTGTGTAGTTGTGGGGGTAGTTGGGGGACAGGACCGTCCCTTCAGATCCCTCGTACTGGCCTCCACACGGAGCTGAGAACAAACCAGCAAGAACCACGAGTCACGCGATGATGGTGTTGGGGGACAGGCAGGCTGAGGCTGAAGGGTGTCTGGCTTATTTAAAAACTTAACCAAAATAACAGAGTGAAAATCTGTACTGTTAGTCACAGAAATAGAAAGGAAAAAAACAAAGACTGACCACATTAAATAAAAACTATTCACCTTAGAAAAAATACATTTTTAAAGACCTATCCCAGGTGTGTCAACAAAATCATGAAAACAGCTATCAGAATCATAAAATTGGTTCAATAAAGACAAATATTTAAATTACTTTGAAGGATCCCTAAATTGTCTATTAATATAAATCATATTAATTTTGTGTGCTTTATATATTAGGTGTTATATCGTAAATGTTAATATATATATTAGATGTGATATATATATATATATTTATTAGATGTAAGATGCTAATCTTACAATGTCCAAGATTAGCAGTAGACTACCAAGTCAGTAGTTTACATAAATTGAACCACGTCAACTAGTCAACCATCCAATTTCTTTGTATCATGAAAGGAATACCTAGTATTAACCTCCCAAATTTTAACAAAATGTAGAATAACTAGAGATGTGTGAAATTAGCCTTTAGCTTTTGACATTATCTTATTAATTTAGGAGATACAAAGGTCGTTGCTGTTTTCTATGAGACTAATACAACACTGAAAGAATAAAAGTAGTTTTGCTTTTTAGGTTTCAATTCTGCTTTGCCTCAATTCAGTTACAGAGCAGGATGTGTAACTCATACACAGTGATGGGTGCCAGACCTCTTTAGGTAAATTCAACCCAAAGCTGAATGAGCTAGAAAGTTGGGCAGATAAACAAGAAGCTGCAACAGAAAGCCAGTGTGCACTGCGTACATGTGGACGTGGGTGTGGACGTGTGTGTGTGAGTGTATCAGAGTGCCTCTGTGTCTTGATTTCCCCCATTATCTCATTTACCCTGGCATTGTTTTTGCTGGAAAATAGGAGAATACTCTACTATGTGTGCTCAAAATTCTCTTCAATCATCATGAGCCAGACAGGCAATTAAATCCCAGCAAATTCATGCTCGGTTTCTGAATGAAGTCACCAGCGCTCCACACCATGTTTGATGTAGACCGAGGCTGGAGCCCTTTGGTCTGCTCAGCTCGAAGCTGCCCTTGCTGTGTGTGGCCCGACTGTAACTGATTTCCTGGATGCACCTTCCTTGATTAGAATTCAGAATTGCTTTCAGTAGCTGAAAAAATTTATATTTGTACAGCTCATTTATTCTTGATATGGCAATTTTCGAGCACTAACAAAATACAAATTAGAGATACCGTGTTTAATCCCTTGAATGTTAATTAGCACACTGTAAAATCCTAATTGACGGACAGAGCAATGTCCAAGATTAGCAGAACTCCTTAAAATACCATGATGCTCACGTGAAGGCGCCCCCTGAACGATCTGTCGAGAGAGTTAATGACCTGTCAACTGACTTCTCCCAACCCCAGCATTACAACGGTTTGGAAAACTAAAGTCACATTCTGAGTCAAAGGATAACATCGAGACTCCTGAGAGTTCTGACGTTGTCCATGACTGTCTAATAGAGACTATGCAAGGCTGGGTGCTAATGTTTAATTCAGAACAATCGCATCTTTCCAAAACTCCTATGTGGGCATTTTTGCAATAGAAAACTGTTGCTTTTATTTTTAGATGGAGGACATTTCTGTAACCTCATCTCCAAAGCTGATTGATTCGGATGAGCTGTGGGCAAATGTACTCCACCGAGGAAGCAGCAACCCGGCCACTGTCAGCTCACCCTGCTCATTTCAGAATGATCTTTATTCCCTTTTGAAAGCTTGATGGTCAAAGTTCTAAAAATAGCTACAAATGAAGAATGAAAATTCCTTCTACTTTTCCCCAGTCCTATAAAATTCAAGTAGATCATTTTGCAAAATACCTCTTTCCCAACTAAATAATTCATCTGCTTCGATTTTGACACAAGAAGTTTAAATGAAAAAAAAAAAATCAGTGGGCCAACATTTTGATGTGTGAATTAGTATGAATGGGAAACTTGTTATAAGCAAGGACATTTTCAGGTATATTTCTTAAGCTGTAACTACAAGATTTGCTTTGTCTAGGGGTAGAGCAAATGAGCACTGCCTTGTGACAACAGAACACTAAAAAAGCCTAAATGAGATGAAGGAAATGGGCTTGTGGTCTCTATCTGCCTTGGTGAACTGGGCTTAGGTGTCAATGTTCTCGGACTCACAGGCTAGCACCGCAGCCACAGAGAACATCTCAGGCTCAGCCAAGTGTTTTTGAAGTTGATAAGCACATGTGGAGCATTTTCATATAATTATTAATAATTATTCTTTCCATGTTCTGTGTGAAACTTTTCCTATTACAAGTTAATTTATATTAATGAAATGACAGAAGAAAATTAAATGTGTGCTAGTTTTCTATCTGATACTAGCCTATTAAAACATTTTCTAAATGAATAAAGCCAAGCCAAAGAAATTGTTGTAGGCAGTCATCATTTGGCTAATTGGAATCTCTAGCTCATACATAGGAGGCAACCAGAGGCCGTCGGACCGAGCACTCTGAAGACCAAGGAACGAGAGTAGGGCTCCAAAACTTCAGCTCCAACTCCATAGCAAACTCGAGGGAGAAAGGTTGTAGGTGACAGGCAACATCACCACGACAGAAAAACGTCCTTGTGTATCTAAAGCAACTTGGAGCACAGTGGCCTGTGTCCTACAATACAGAAACCATCGAATGCTCAAAATATGGCAAAACTCTCCATCCATCATGCTGCTGTGAGTGGCCAGAGATCTGGATCCTACACAGGTCTATCCCGCCACACCACTGGGTATCATCTCTGCCCTGGATGCCTGTAGTGCAGACTTTTATTCCATGTAAACAGAATGCCCTGGCTCCATGGTTTTTGAGCTCTGATGACTTTAAAACAATACCAAGGAGAAGAACAACAACAAAAACAACAGCAACAACAACAAAAATCTGTGCTTGAGTTCACAGGTCTTCAGACCTGGAAAAAGAAGTAATCTTTGACTCAAAATTTGATCACCCATTTATTGCCCAACTAGGACTTACTGTTTCATGTTTATTCTATGGCTAGAGTGTCATCATCCTCCCATAGATCTAAATTGCATTTGAATATAATACAAAGTGAATTTTCTTAGTGGTATTACTCCCAATCCATGAAGCTCATGACCTTTCCTGCATCTACTTGTTTTATCTCCACTGCACTAGGCCTTGCACATTCCAGGCAGGTGGCAGTTCTGCCTCTGAGAGAACACCTACCCTGCTTTTTCAGTGTCCACCTAGGAGCCTCCAGTCCTCTGCTCTGGAGGGCCATCATCTGTGGGAAGTCGAGACACGTCCAAAGACAACGTGGCCAGGCCAACACCGGAAGTCCCTGCCGGCCCTGCAGGTCACTGCAAGGGCAGCTGCTGCCTGGCCTCTGTCCCTAGACAGCTGAGGTTGGCTTGCTCTTAAAGGCTCTTTTTATCTTTGTGAAGAGGCTTTATTAAGTTTTACGAACTATGCTTTGGGTAAAAATGACGCATCGATGAAATAAAGTATATTTTAGAATCTTCTGCTCTTCCTTTCTCTTCTCCTTTGCACATCTACTGCTTGGTCACCACTCTATCTGTTGATCTATTTCTCCAGAGAGAAGCATTTAGAAAATGTTAATTTGTACCTCTCACATAGATCAGGTCTTAAATCCGTAGAAACAGCAGTTAACAGTGTGGAACACCTGGGGCTTGGGGCTTTACTCAGTGGTAGAGAGTTTGCAGCTATGGCAAGTGCAAGGACCTGAGTTCCAGCTCCAGCACGTAGTGTGGGACACCGTAGTGAAGTGTCGGTCCACAGCTGAGGAGCAGGGCCCAGGCCCGGCCAAGGTCAGCCACGCCCCAGACGCCAGCTGCTGCCACGCCCTGCTGAGCCACACTCCTGCCACCACGCTGGCCTGCTGCTCTGCGCCCGGGAGGGACCTGCCAGGCAGGAGTGTGTGGAACTCACCTGTGCAGGAGGGCAAGATGCCGTCCCAGGATGGCTTCCCGTCCGGCCCGATCACACAGGTGACGGACGAGGGTGCTGCGATCGTGTAGCCGGAGTCGCACTGGTAGGTGACCGTGGAGCCCAGTTTGAAGTCGCTGCCGACTCTGGTCCCATTCATAATGTTCCCGGGGTCAAAGCAAGCTTCCCGCGGCTTCTCTGTGTGAAACATAAATGACAAATCCATGAGAGCAGCTATACTTTTGTTTTATTTGTGGTCTGGTTATTTGTTTAGCGCTTAGCACAATGCTGTACATGTGAAAAATGCTCAAAATTATTCCATTGGCTGATGACTAAGTTAATTTATTGATTAAATAAAGGTAGGAGAATTCCTTTCAATAAGTTCTAATCTTTTTAAAATAACACTTTACTACAGAATATATATTAACTTATTTTCATCCTGGTATAAACGGTACAATATTGTACTTTATACTCATCCTTGTTTTGACTGTGGATTTCATGACCGAATCCCACAAACCACTTCAAGAAACACTGAGGTTCATTTTCTGACTTTCGTGCTTAACTCAAACCAACGCGGAATCGCCTCATGCCTTCAGGAAAAGATGGGAGGATGTGGCTTCACAAAAGGAAAGCTGCTTAATTTGTGAAGAGCACCTTTTCACCCCGATGCTAGACCCCGAGCGTGAGCCGGGAGGGTGTTCTGATCTTTTCATTGCTCCTGGAACTGTTCGCCCGAGTGCCGAAGACTGCTGAACTCGCGGGAGACACACATCTAGTGACTGGGAAGGGTCAGAGTGGCTCCCGGCACGCTAGAGTCACCCAAGAGCTTTCCAGTCTCTGGGGTGGCTGCTGGCCTGGGGCGGCCCCGCCGGGCTGAGCAGGGTGAGGGGAGGCCCATGCTTCTCTCCCCGTCTCTGTCAGCAGAGGGAAGTCGGGGTGGAGCTCTGGAGGTGCAGCCATCCTCAGACACACACTGTGGAGACCCGGCCAGCTCTCGGGTCACCCAGCAGGACTTGCAGCTCTTTGGTCATTTTTTCCCCTTAAAATCTTTCTATTACGCAGTCAGTTCCCCCTGTCTTCTGGAAGCCTTAATATTTTTAAATTTTCTACTGTAGCAGGACATCCAAAATGTCACTAAATGAGCATCTATAAAGTTATGAAAACCCACTTAGTGTTGTATATGATGATAGCACTATTAATATCAATTTAGGCTCCAAGATAACTTCAAAATGGCTAAAACAAATGTTTTAGGCTCCAGGATAACTTCAAAGTGGCTAAAACAAATGTTTCAGTTCTTTTCTTTTTTGGTTTGACAATTATATTTCCTGACAAAATTTTCTGAATGCCAGATCCCTTATTTAGGGAAAATTAATGTTAAATATGTACACGCAGTACTCTGTGGGAACTTAAGTGGAAGGTGGAATCTGATCTGGGGAGCCGGGATCAATATTGCTGTGTCTCTTCCACTTCCTCCTACTGACTGTCTACCTATCGTCCATTGCTTAATCCTGTAACTCTGTCACTGGTCGTAGAAAGAGGGCCACTCTGGAGACCGCAGCAGGCACGCATGAGAGAATGTCAGCAAGGATCTGTGGAAGCTTACAGCACACCATTGCCTAAGACAGACAATGCAGAGCAGATGAGGAAGAAGATAAATAAAAGCACCATGCCTGCAGGGGGAACAAGAGGCCGAAGTAACTGTGCTTAGTCAATATTTTCAGTTTTACTTATAATAATCTATGTATCAACATCAGTCAGATAAAGACCTCACTGGCAATCGTTCCATTAATCTAAGAGTTGTTATATGTAAACATAATATACACGTATTAAATCTATTACAGTCATTTACTATACTTAATGAAGTATAGATTACCTACATATTTTGATTAATTGTGTAGACAAAGTTGTGGAAACCTTCCCACTGTCTCCATTTGGCTCTTGTTGGTCTCAGCAGAATTGTGTGGTGTGTGGGGACCTGGGCTGTAAGAGGTGGACTGAAAACCTTTTTGGACATTTCAAGTGTTAACTGATGTTTTTGTAACTCTTTGAAGCAGCCTTAAGTCCTGTGTAGAACAAAGCACATAAAGAGCCAAGCAAATAAAGAGCCAAGACATAAAATTGCAGGCACAGTTAAAGCTGTTCTAGTCTGCTGTTTGTCCAGTCAGTCAGCACCGTGAGCGGAGCAGCCAGCGGCCACGCCCAGTGTGGGGCGTGACTTTTTCCCTATAACTAACTGTGAGCCTCCTCTGCATATTCTGTCCGTGTAGACCCAGGACTTTCTCATTCACTTTTATCACATTTGTTATAACTCTCTTTGCCTGCAGTTTGCTGTTTGGTGAAATGCCACTCATGGAACTTTCGGCTCACGCCACTTTAGAGCTCAGGCTGTGGGTTTTTCTTCCAACAAACTGCAGCTCATGTTTTGGTTCCATTGACTGAGCTGTCAGCTCTGGGTGTTTGGTGATAAATCACTGGTTCCTTTTTGCTTACAACTTGTGGTGTTTCCTAAATAAATGACTTCATAAGGTGGCACGTCTCCTTGCTGTTCTTGTCTTCTCCACTTACAGATACCTCTGTCTGCTCCTGTATTAGAAGCCAAATAGATGGACTCTGCCAGGTCCCTGGGGCAGCTGCACAGAGTGCCCACCCTGGTGGCCTTCTGTCCCCATCACACCTGGCAGCTGGCCCTGCTCAGAAACGCTCATGCCCTGCTGGCGCAGGGGCCTAGGAGCTGTTCTTTCCGAGGACTTTCCTCACCGACTCAATAGAGGACTTAAACATTAAATGCTGCAAGTTCTCCTATATGGCTGTCCAGGTCACCAAAGAGCCAAAGCAATGAAGGGGTGTCAAGTTCGCAGCCTCTGCTGGGGGTTCACACACCCTGCACTCATGTCTGCAGAGCGACTCTCCTGAGCACGCCGGGGGAGGACCCGGTGCTCAGTGCACAGAGATTAACCCTCGCCCCAAGCCGAGGATGAGGTTCTTTTTCTCTGTTTGTTGGCTGGATTTTGCTTTGTTTTGTTTTTGGCCCAGGCCTGGTAAAGCGCTTATCAGTGATTTCCTGTCTACACAAATGCTATGTGATGATGGGCACATGCTCACCCTGGCTCTCCATGACTCACGAGCACACACTTTCTGTCCAGAAGGCCTGCGACCCTCTTCTGAGGCGACATGCTCTGCCAGGCTTTTATTGTAGATTTTGGTAATGACCCCAATGTTCACACATTTTAGGTTTTGGAGAAAACAGATTATCGCTTAAAACCATGCAGAACAGTACAAATCCATTAGTGAGGTGAAAGAGATGAAGTGGATCTTCTATTCCTTTACAATTTTCCTTAGGAATTGAACTCAAAGGTTTAAATAAATACATTTTCATCAGTTTTTGATAAAATACTCGTTACTGTGGGTTGACATTTTGTTAAATTCTCTTCCCTGATTCTTTATATTATACCTTGTATTTTCTTTTTTCACAGGAGAAATAAATTTTTAAAAATGTTTACTTTAACAGAAAAGTGTAAAGAAACTTGTTGCAAATAGAGAGGGGTGAGTGAATGGAAGGGGGGAGGGGAAGAGGGGGGAAAGCCAAGATACATCATGGACAGGTACAAAATAACCATGTTGATTATGATCGTTATGTATACAATGTACCAATACATGTTCTTGGTAAAAAAAAAAAAATTTACTTTATGGACTCAAACGAAAAGCATTTATTTTAGGGTGGTTTTTGTGTTGGATTTGCGGGTTTTACTTGGACGTTAATGGTAGGGGTTGGTGGACCCTAAACCGAGCAAGAGTCCCCAGGGAAGCTCTGCCCAAGCTAGCACCCTCACAAAACCACACCCGCAGGTGGCAGAGACAGGGAGGGGAAAGGGATTGCAGAGCGGAAAACACCACGTCAAACTAAGCTAGGTAGAGGTACTCAAATGCAATCATCCTGAAGAAACAAATCAGAGAATGTATAAATAAATCTTAAAATAATTCTTAAATGCCATCAAAGTATTCACTGTACGAACGATAATTTATTTGTAAATGGCTGTGGATTTGAAAAACTAAATCCCACCTTCTTTTCTTTTCCCTCAAGTAGAAGTTGTTAGCGCCTCCCCTGTCTGGAGAGGTGGGCTCTTCCCTGGACAGACAGGTGCATGTCAGTAGCGCCCGTGCCGGCCAGTCACGCTGACTTCCATAAAGAAGCGCTCACAGCCAAAACAGTCCCGACATGCATTACTCTCCACACAGACTCACTCATCACAGTACCTTTAAATTCAATGGCGAAGCCCGACAAGCCCACAGACGCGTCACTCCGAAATGCCAGGAAAAGGCTATTCCCGCTGCTTTCGATTCTGTCTGGGGCTTGGGAGCCCTGGAAACTCCCGACGAGGGGGCTGTTGGAGTCCTCCCCTTCGTAGATGTGCAGGAAGTCATAGCTGGGCTCCATGTTGAAGCTAGAAGGACAGAACATCAGTTGTAACACCTAATAATAGCTTCACCACATCTTCCAGAGGCTAAGCTTTTGAGAGCACAAAATGGTTTTATTTACTTTTATATAATACTTTTAATAATTCAGGCAATTAAAAAGTTAAGTAATAACACTGCATAGCAATATCAATTGTAATAAGTGCCCGTAATGAGTATCCTTATAATTTTGACCACAATATTCAATCTAATACAATTTGTAAGATAGCTAAAAAATGAACCATAGTAACAAAGGTGTAACCTTTCTTCTCTGTACACTTGAATCTCATAATAAGCTAGAATTGGAAAGAACTCAGCACCAAAAGAATGATCTCCACTGATACTTTATTTTTAATGTGAATATTTTTAGTTTTAAATAAATGTATTCTTGTTATTACTGTGCATTCTTAAAGTTTGTTTATATTCTTTTTGTTTGCTTATTTTTGCTTTAAAACGCATTTTCGCTATTTCCTTGGATAAATCAATCAGTTGATACAGTCTCTATAACAGGGAAATGTCTGTTCTCAAGTTGAGTTTCACCATACTGACTACTCCAGTGTTCTTGCTCCACTCTCTCCACTTTCCCTTCATCTCTCTTCTCTTCCTGTATCAGCCTGGAGTGCAACCCTGCGAGTCTGACCTGCACCTGGAAGCTGTGGGGGACCCTCAGCCCCGCTGGGAGCTGAGCGCCAGGTGCTCCCAGGGTGGCCACAGTGGCCGGGTGTCTGAACTCCTTGTGACGAGGATGATAATCAGAGGGAGGCAGTGAGGCACGCGATGGGCGGCCTGTGTTCTTCCTCTCACTCTGCATGGGGCTTTCTGTGTTGGTAACAAGCATCCTTTTCGGCAGCTCCCAAGCTCCTTTCTGTCTGTTGGAAGGAATCTGCAGCTGACTGAGAGGACCAGGGATTTTGTAATCACCAGAAATCTGCTGTTCGAGTGCTCTGGTTTGTCTTGCCAGTCGAGCAGTGCACGGAGGGCTGAAGGTCTCCCCCAAAGTCGGAGTGGATGAAGTAACGGAGTGACCGAGGGTAGGGACAACAGGAACTAGACTGTCCTAGTAGGATTTTATTGGGTTAATAATTTCACTTAGAGTACTTTGCAAGGATGTTACCAGAATTGGGTCATGTGCCATCCCCAATATTGACATAGTTAATTATTATTATAGAGTACTTATTGGACACTGAAAATACAATCAGATACTGGGAAAAAAAAATCACATCTGGTATCTTTTTAAAAACATAACAGAGTTCACGCATAACAGTCTGAGGATAGAGCTACTACAGTTAGTTACGTTTCCCTGTGTTAAGACCTGTCTTATTTGTACCTATAAGAGCTGCACATATCTGTAAGTCCTAAAGTTGGTCCCAGACTGAGCAAGCCTTTGGGCCAAATGTCATTTAAGTCCCTGTGAGTATGATCCCCCTCAGCGTACAGAGGCGGTGGTAAACAGCCTCCCACCCTGACCCCAAGATCTGTATGATCCTGGAAATTGTGTCCTTCAGTTCCCAGAATTCTCTCCTTCACTGTTAGCTAACCAGCCTCCCACACTCCCTCAGGAAGCTGTCCTGAATCTAGCCTAGTGTGAGAACTCCCCACTGGGGGACCTTATTCTGATAGCATCCTTTGAAGGGGGACATTTTATTGCTTGTCCCTGCAGACTGGTCCACTGATGCCTACACACAGGGTGACCTCAGCACCCTCCCGTTTCGCTCCCTGAAAAGCCTTGTTCCCACCCAGGATCCTGGCTCTCCCCGACCTACCACACAGATCAGGCTGTTAGCTTCCCACTGAGCACACGGAAATGATCTGCGTCAGCGATGAGGTCCAGGACTGTGACCTCCGAGACACCGGGTCGCCTAGTGGCTCAAAGAATCTCACAGGTGGGAGAAACTTCAGATCCTCCACTCCAGACTTTTCCAGAGAGGTGTGTGAAACACAGTCAAAAAAGTTCCAGTATGAAACTGCCTTATATACCATCAGCTAAGCTGCACTTTAGGGACAATGAGAAGAAGTCTATAATGAGTCCTATAACGAATGAGTCCAATTCTTGGATTTCTGTGGTCACCGGAGGGCGTGACTGTGACTTCTCTCTTAATCTGCTAGAGCCAGACGTGCCCGCTGGTTGTAAGGAAGGTGGGACTAGACTTTGGCATTAACAAAAAACGCTACGCTATCCAGCAACACGGCAGTAGAGCTCAGTGCTTTTGTGTACTATGTAGTCAAGGATCGTCAAATCACTCCTCATCTGGAAAGTCTGTAGCAGCTTTAGTGAATTCAGGGAATGCTGGTGAACCAATCTGCTTAAGCAGAACTGCAGATCCTTAGAATTAGTCTCAGGTCTCATGAGGAAGAGTGAGGAAGGTGATCTCTCCGGGCCGTGATACTGACCCAGAGATCCGGAGAAGGGAACTTGTTTCCCTGGCAGACAAGTAAGTACACTGAGGCCTTGTTGCTCGGGATAGCTAAGAAGGCCATCAAGGAGCCTGCTGGGACACATTCCTTTAAACGCTACATATCTATTTAGTCCAAAAATCAAAGTAATTTTGGAAAACATTGGAAAAGAACTTGAGATTCAATAAAATTTAATTACCACGTACCATACACTAATATGACAATTGTATTATAGAACTATTTTACAAAATAAATCTAGTATTGATCTTTTATCGGCTAGTTTATCAGGAACAGGTTAGCATATTTTTAAGGACTCAGATATCTAGTAATTTGAACCTTACAGCAACCAAAGTTTGGGAAGCCTTTTTTGGAAGGTCCTGGGGAACAAGCTCAGGGCCTTGTGCTTGCCCGGCAAGCGCTCCGCCATTGGCTGAATTCCCAGCCCCTGGGAAATTTTCTCTTTCAAAGCATCATAGAGTCCTAAATACCAGTGGTGCCACTCTTGGGGATGTCAGAGAACACAGCATGTGAATGAATTCGCTACCGCACTTCTAGGTGGGAAAACAGAAGGCAGGGATGAGAAATTACGCCAAGTACAGCCACACTGTATTTTTATTACTTTTTGAATATTCTGTAAATGAAGGCTTCTCATGTGGAACACATTGTGTGCCAGATCAGAAGCATTTAGAAGTAATCAGTGAGTGTCTTACAAGTGGAAGGCCCCAGGACAACGTAATGTGTTTCTGGTCCAACCACCTTGCTTCCAGGTGGGGCATCCAGGAGACACAGGCCTCGGGCTGGCTTAACGCGGAGCCGGGCACTCTAGGTGGTAAAGGAAGCGACTCCTCCGTGGGCACTCAGCCTGCTGCCATGGGGTGCTCTGCCGGGGTGGGCCTACCTTCTGAATATCAGAGCGATGACGAAGTCCGGGTTCACCTTCACTCTCCAGTCACACTCTTTGCCCGGAGGGTAGGGCTGGGGGTAGTTAGGGGACAGAATGACTCCCGCAGGGCCCGTCAGGTTCCCGCCACAGGCAGCTGCCACAGAACAAAAGCCAGGGGAGAAGTCAGGGAGCGGAGAGAGCCTGTGGCCAGCGTAAAGGAGAGGCCAGGAACTCTCTTAAAAGGGCTCATCCACAGCATCTTCCCCATGAAAGACCTTGCACATCACATTATTATTAAGACCCAGAAAATGTGTGCCGTAGGATTTTCAAACTTCTGCACAGTTTAATTTTCTTCTTATAATTTAAAATTTTACCCAATTAAATTGGACTACTTAATTCTTATACCCCCCAAAATGCACACAAACACAAACACATACACAGACACACAGAGACACACAGACACGAAATGACATCCAGAGTTACACAATGATGGGGACCAACCTGGAACACTGATCTCTAAAATTATTCTTTGATCAAAGCACTTAAAATATTATTATTCAAGAGGAACACGTTATGAGACAATGATAAATTCTGTGGTCTTCGCAGTCATGGTTGGAATTAGTTTCCCTCCGTAAGACGAAGGCAGTAATCACACAGCTCATTGCTGTTAACTGACAGTGCAGTTTTTGTTCTTGAATCTGAAAACAGTCGGGATTATATCATGGACTCGCGGAGCTCTCCCTGGAGTCTTCTATCACTGCAGCTTTGTCCGGGAGCAGTGCAGACACCAGCATGGACACACTGGGTGTTCTTTACCTCCAATACTGCTGTTTGTCACCAAGCTGTTTCATGGTTTTCTAGTGCCCCCTAAACCACAGGCCTTGTCTCCCATCACACACGCACATTCACCAAAATGTAAATAAATAAGTGGAGGAAGATTGCGTTAATTGGAGATGTTTTTCCACATACACACAAAAGATGGTTTTTATGAAAATAAAATGAAAAAAGAGAGGTAGTTCAGAATCTTCTGTGACAGGTGGTGTTTAAATGGTCAATATTCCTGAAAACTTAATCTTTCAAAAGAACATATATAACTAAATCCAGTATATTTGTTATCAACCCTGATCGATCAAAAGTAAGTTGAATATCACAAAAAATATTTATAATAAATTCTCACAGGTGCATGCTCAGGAGTAGTAAGACCTACTTTAACAATAAGAGTCAAATCCTACTTCCCTTTACTAAGTGAGGTGAGGGCACTGTCTGACCCAAGTCACCAGGGGGCACTGTAGAGAGGGACAAGGAAGGTGCTGGAAGGTCTAGAAGATTCTGTTCCACTTGAGATTAGAAAGATGAAAAATGGCAGATCATAGGCACGGGGAATGGGATGCTACCAGCAGGAAGAGACTAGAACAGGAAAGAAAGAAATTTAATGGAAAGAAAGGGGAATCTTCTCTTACCCTGTGGCTCCCAGGAATCACTTTCAAATGCACTACTTCAAAGCTGAAAGCTAAATTTGGTAGCCATCTTGCCTTGCCAGCTCACTCTTTCCTATCTGGGGTTCTTTACTCTGGCTGTATTAAATTTTGATTAAAGAGCTTGCAAAATGTTTTGGATAAGATTGAAATTGAGTAGAAAATACAATTCAAGACTCTAGGAAGTTTTGTGAAAGAATGAACAAGGCAGTAGGACCCAGTAATCATCTCCACACCTAGTCCTGAGCAAGCAGAGGGCTCCTTGTTCCCTTGGGCAGGAGTGGCACATGTTAAGGAGGCACATCAGCACATTCACAGAGCACCTACAAATGTTTGCATTGCATGGTTCCTGGAGAGCTTTAGTGTCTCCACACAGCCATGCTGGGGACTTCTGCAAACTCAAGAGAAATGCTTGTCAGAGCTTTGTAGGTCTTGGACTTGGGGGAAAATAACTGGAGGCCTACATAAGAAATGAAAACCGGAGTGTTTTGGTCTATAGTGTCAGTTCCAGAGGACTCAGCTGAAAACACCAAGTAGAGGAGCTCCCTTTGCAGGCGGCTGCAGGAGGAGAAAGAAGGGCACCCGAGGGCACCACAGAAAATGGACCCACCAAGCCCCTGTGACGTGCTGCTGGCCTTGAGCACCACACAGACCGAGGCAGATCAGGAGACCGAGAAGGACAACAGAGCACACAGACTGAAAAGGGACCAGCAGACACTGATAAGAAGAGAGGAAAGGCCTCAACCCGGTGGCAAAAGCACATAATCGCAGCTGGCGCAGGAAGATCGCGAGATCACAAGTTGGAGCCAAGTCTAGGCAACCTGGGGAGATCCTGTCTCAAAATTTAAAAAAATAAAAATAAAAGGAGAAATTAAAAAATTCTGTCAGTGTAGCTCAACGTGAAGGACCAGGGATCAGTGCCCTGGGAGGAAGGAGGGGAGAGAAATAGACTGGCTGGCCAGACGGAAGGAGCAAATGAAGGTGGACAATAAGTATATAAAAAAGTTCAGCTCTATGATTAACTTACAGGCAAATTAAAAACGATAGGAACTAAGGGCTATTTGTTCACAATAAATTAGATTGCAATTACCATATGCTATAATTTTCTAAGATAAAATAAACATACGTGGTACATAACTACATGAGTTGATGCAACCATTTTCTGAGTTTTCCAAGAGGTTAAAGAAAATATCCTAGAGAGATGCAAGTTTGTAGAATAGGTTACTCATTGACAATTATGGGCACCCTTGTTCAAACAGGGATGTTCATTTAGAGCTCTTCTCAAAATAGGGAAAAGCACAAACAGGAACTGTTTGATAATCAGGGCCAAGCAAAGTCAGCAAACCAAAAGATCCTGGTAATGTGCTGTTGGTCTGGGGCTGAGCGACACTGATTTCCAGAGACTCTCTGCCCAGTCATAAAAGTTAGCGGGCAATAATATAGTAACACAGAAAAAAGCCCACGCTGATAGTAAAACCCACAATTCACAAAGAGATCATGTAGGACTCTGTTACTTATTTTAAAACATTTTTAGGTAAAATGTTGTATATAAATTTATGCAGTTTATTCACTCATGATTATGTTAATAGTCACAGCCTGCAGTTTTTTTCTTTCTTTGCTTTACTATAACTTATAAAACATCTGCAATGAACATGCATTGTCTTTCAACAAGAGGAAGAATAAAAAATAATTAAAGTGTCATGACTCTGAGCCACATAGTTTAAATGATTGTGAATACGTGACAGGCTGATGTCCTGATGTGCAGATACCTTACACAGGCCATAAACTTCATTTCAGAAAAATAAAAGAGCTATGTATTGAAGAGATAACGTTCATTTATTCTCCCTTTTCTGTCACAGAGCATCTATGTGTAGGCAGGGCTGGTTGCCAGAATAAGTCATTCTTTAACTGCCTGCAAGGATTTCAGCTTGGCCTGGAAACCGATTCTCCAGGCAGACATACGATGTGTGCTGTTTGCTGACGAACGGGTTATTTAGTTACTGGTCCAAATTAGGTAACTAGGAGATGAATTAACAAAAGACTAAAAGATGGTTAGATGGCAAAATTTTATAATTTATGTTTAAATTAATGTAAAATGATAAATTACCATAAGAATAATTCCTATTTGTTTTGCCTTTTGATCTTCAAGAGATAAAAAGATGGAGATAGAAGGTAAAGAAGCCTTTTCTCATGTAAGAATAGGCCATCGGCTGGCAGAGACAGTTGCATTTACAGGCGATTCCTCCGCATTGGAAAGGAAACATCCAGCAGCCCTCAGAGCTCCTGGGGACTGGACTGGGACACAGCAAGACTACCAGAGCATGCACAGGCCGTGGGAGCCCGCAATGCTAGGGTAGAGCTGTGGACTGTCCTCTGTCCACCGCAAATGGGGCAATGTGCAGGCCACAGGGATACTGAGGACACTCCTGCTGTGGGGCACAGCAAAGACCCCTAAATCACGCAACGCTCCTCAAGATCACGGTGTGCACACCATCACATTCTTACTCCATCCTCCCAGATCAATTGTCCTTCACAATTCTCAAACACATTATCAAGAAGTACTAATTAAACTGTGCTAGTTCATTAAAGTAATAAAGTTTGGAAGAATATCGTTCTACAATGAAAAAGTACTTGAAATAGGCATTGCATGTTCAAATATGTAATTGAATAAAGAGACAATCTACATGTAATTACTGTTTTATACAAAATGCATTTTCTATTTCCCTAAAACCATCTTTATGATAGGCATCTTAGTCGATTATTCAAACCAGTGCCCACAAAACCATTTGATATCCTTTTAATAAGGCCAAACAATACATTTTTAATGAATCTGAGAAATGAGTTTTTCCTTTTTCCTTCATTTTCACAAAACCAGTATGATTTCTAGTTTGGGGAACTCTAAACTTAAAATGTACTAATATTATGGAAAAGACACATCTAAAAAGAGAAAGTATTTTTTAGTGAGTAGGTTTTGCTTAAGGGCATGTTTCTATATTAAAACTGAGAAGAGCTCTGGTAGGGTTAGAAGGGTTGAGCCACCTGGAATTTTAAATTACAGTGCTTTGCTTGATCTATATTTATACAAGAATTGCCAAGGACAGGAAATGTTAGGTAAATGTCAATTTCTGTACATTAAGTAAACTATTTCCTTTATTTCACCTAACAAATAAAGTTTAAAGGTTTACCATAAAATTTCAGTATGGTGTCAGAGAGCCCCAGGAGACGTAAAAAGCTTGTGAGAAATATTTCTGAAGAAACACTATGTTAGCAACTTTAATGCCTAGTATATAGCCCACATTCATTTCCAAATATAAAATTTCCATTTTCTGATGCTTGATACCTATGCACATAGGTGGGTCCGGCTGCCAGAAGAACCGGTTGTTGAGCTGCACACAGGTGACCTTGGCTTGTCCTTGGAGCTGGTAACCCGGGTCACACTGGAAGGTGAGGGTGTCCCCTGGCTCCCGGCTGTCTCCGTAGCGGGTCCCATTCTGAGGCATCCCTGGGTCATTGCAGGTGGATGCAACTGAGGCTGCAAAGGACAGACAGTGGCCGGTCAGTGCTTGGACAGACGCGGCGCACCCGGGTGTGTGGACACTCACTGTGGCATCAGGAATCCTTTGTATGCATGAACATCTGCAAAGAACATCTTTGTCTTTCCCCTGGAGTAACTCTGATAGACAACACACATCCTGATTGTGCTTGCATTTAACGCATTCTAGCAAAACGCTGGAAATGGAACCAACTACAGATTTTGCCTGCATATTATGGTGTACTCACCACCTACACAGCATTCCCCTAGGATCTGCTGCTGTTCAACAGTATTTTAATAAAGACAAATACCATGCTTTAAATGATCTAACTAAGAACACCAATCTCGAGGAATCATGAGTTAAATAAAATAGAATTCTTTCGAGATCCAATCCCTGAAGGTGACCAATAATCTTTGTTGACTTTCTATTCAGAGCGGGTCAGAGGAAGGACAATGGGTGGCTTATACAGTGCTGCTGCCTCCGAAAAATTAGTAATAATCCCTTTCACCCTCATTTGGCCATCCTACTCTTTTTTTTTTTTCAGATCTATATGTCTACATAATAAGCCTTAATTCCTTTATTCATCCACTTTCTCTTCCCTCCCTCCCTACTCTATTCAGCTCTTGATCCCCTTGATTTTTTAATAGACACCTTAATCTTAACAAAATATCCAAAAATTTTCTACCTGCCTTTTTGACAAAAAAAAAAAAGTAAAATAAAAGAGAAAGGAAAGAAGGGATGCAGGGAGGGAGGGAGAAAGGAAGGTAAGAAAAGAAGGAAGGAAGGAAGGAAAGTATTAGGAAGATATTAGGGAGTTCACATAAGTGTGTCAGGCTGGGACTGGTCCCTCAGCCGTGCAATCACAAGGTGCCCTGCAACCCATGCTCCTGAAATCACACTGGGTAGCAGGGCTGGCCACCCTGAGTCCATCCATCCCTCCTTGCAGATGCTTAGATCCTGAGATCACACAGACACTGCGGGGCCTTGCTGTTCTCTCCAGTTCCTGTGACCATCATGTTGTGTTATACTAAACACTAGGAAGGTGCATCTGAAGATCCAGAGTTTGCAATATGCTCCCCACCCATTTTACATTCAGCTAGGAGTTCTCTCTTCCTCGCATTGCTTGTCAGGATGTGGCTGAAATTTACATTCCCTCTAAAATGCTCTAGTGTATAGACTGTGACACCATGTCACGAGAGAAAGCAAGGAAAAGCCCTGTATGTGCACCCCTCTGTCCAGATGAACACTGGCAGATTTAAAGTTGCCAGTCGGCTTGATTTTCTGCTTTGTAAATTCCGAAACATGGTTCTATATGTCATCTATCTATCTATCTATCTATCTATCTATCTATCTATCTATCTATCATCTACCTGTCCATCTATCCATCTAGCCACCCACCCATCATTCCACCATCCATTCATCCATTCACTAGCATGTATCTATCCATCCACCCAACTATCCACCCATCCTCCCATCCATCTATCCATCCATCCATCCATCCATCCATCCCTCCTTCCATTCACTATCTATCTATCTGTCTACCTCCCTCTGTCTCTATTTTTCTATCTTCTATCTGACTAGATAAATGAGATCAATTTAAATACAAAGTTAAAACATGAGAAACAAAAGAACAAGTCCTCCTTTTTGGGAATGGTGGATTTTTAATCTAATAGACGGAGTGAAGTTGGATAACAAGAGATAAAAGAACGTGTGGAACTGCACGGAGACAGATCAAACACCCAACAGAAGGGTAAACGCCAGCACCAAGGATGCTGCAGCTGGCCAGAACGGCTTCAAAGTGCAGACCCGCTTGTTAGGAGCTAATTAGCCCTTAATGATCGCTATCCTCACAGATCTCCCACTAATCTGTAGGACGGGGGCGAATCTGAGTGATTAGGCTGCAGGGAAGACCAAGTGTTACTGAGGCTAACTCAACCCCTCCCTCCTCCTCTCGCAGCTAAATGAGGACAGGTGCTGACTTAATCACTATTTTCCTCTAATTGGTTTTCATTGTACACTGAGATACATACCTGCCTGCATCTATAACACAGTCAGTCCACTAAAAAGGGCTGCAGCATCACCAGCACTCTGAGAAAGAGGACGTTGCCAGCCTCCAAGGTTATTCCACACACGTCAAGGTCTTCCTTCCCAACTCCACGCCGCCCTCTGTCCCAAAACAGTGACTCTCCTGGACTCCATCCATGTCATCCTCTTACTCCTCTGGGTGATGACCATAAACGAACACCCTCAGCGGTGGTGCCCGGCTCGGCTCCCATCGTACGCTACCCACCTACAGAAGTGGAATCCCAGAGCCCCATGACTGTCCCTTCCTTGCAGTGCCAGCCTCCTGTGTTGTACCCCGTGCTGTCACCCACTTCCACTGCTGCTCCGTCTTCTGTGGCCCAGTGCCCCTGCTCCCTGCTCCTCTCCATCAGCTCTGAGCCTCCCTGCTCAGCTGCTTCCCTGGACCCCAGTTCTGCGCTTGCTGGTCCACAGGGTTTGCGGTCCTTGGCCGGCCCCTTCCAGCACTGGCATGTGGCGGGGGTTCAGTCTGCCCCAGTCCTGTCTGCTGTTGGGACTGGAGCCCCCACTGCCTTCCCCTGCCCTTTCTCTGCACCCCTTTTCCTGCTTCACCTGCTTTTGTACTGATCTGTTTACTTTCTCAGCCTTTTGTTCAAATAAAATTTCCTAAAACTGTTAGTATTGCTCTAGTTATAACATTCTTATTTTCCTCTCTAAACCTTCAAACATTTTGATTTTTATCACTTTCCCTACTTATGATATGTTATTGGTTTCAACTAGTTTAGCTCTTTCTAATAACCTTGAATAAGACATTGACACCATTTTTTGTTTTTTGAATCTCAGACCTTTTATCTTGTTTAATTTTTGTACTTTCTAAAATTCACGTTTTTTTGAAATTTACTTTTAGGATTCTGTGTTAGTTTGGGCTATTTTCAAATATCTTGTGAACGAGATTGAAAACTGCTTGTAGTTACGAGTCACACATCCCGGTCTCTGCCCATGGTTTTATCTACATCACTGTCTGCATCTAAATCTGTAGCTGCATCTCCACCTCTCTCTTCTCCCTCATGCTGAGAGAAGAGCCTGCTCCTGCTTTCAGCCGAGTTCCTGTTGCATTTCCAACCTCGGAGAGACCTTGGGCTTCTCCCCTTCACCCCCCTGCACCATGGGGCTCTGAAGGTGGAAGCTCAAGGAGAGGAGCCAGCAGACGCCACGAGGACGGCACCGACACCGAGCTCCGACATCTCTGAATTCCACATCACTTTGGGCGGTCTGAGGAGCCCTCCTTTTCTGGCAGGCTCAGTCACACATTTTCAAAGTCCGTAAGAAGGCTTATCCAGCACCTTGACTGTGTTCCCACTTGATGAGTATCCAGCACCCCTGCATACTGAGTGCCAGCCCTGGGTCTTGTCAGCCTCACCACAGCGGGCGGCCGACACTTCCTTCTTCCTGTCGCCCTCATCCTCAGTGGGGGTTTCACACAGGAAGATGGTTTCCCCTGGTTATCAGGAAAAAGAATACACCTGGGTCACAGAGCATTTTAGGGAGGGGAGACCCAGGAAAGGCTGTTTCAAGGTGACTTAGAGGACAGGGTCATCGCGCCCACATTTCTCAGCAACTGCAGACACCCAAAGACCGGGCAGCAGCCCCACACAGCACTCCGGGGAGCCTGGGGCTGGGTGGCTGCAGGATGGAAGAGACCCCACAAAGCTAACAAGGAGAAAGGCCCGAAGGTCTCACCTGTGAGCTGCATAGGGACCACAGCGCTCGCCCCCGGAGTTACAGGTCTGCTGGCCACCACCCGCCACACGTGTGATCCCAGGCTTCATCTTTGAGTGATGTCCCTAGAGAACGCACAGCCCGCCTGTGCTCTGTGCTGCTAAAGATCGTCAGCCAGTGCCACTCTGCATTCACAGTCTTGTTTACTGGACCAAGTTTCATGTCTGCCCTTTTCAGTACACCCTTTTCTCAGAGAATGGTCAGGCATAGGATTAAGTGTCCACTTCTATGTGTTAATTTCTTCTGCAGTTTCTATAGTATTAAAATAATTCGAAATATGTACACAGCATTAAAATAACTACTATATAGGAATACTCATCATAAATGTGGCATACTTTTTATAATAAAATGAATATTATTTAGCATGAACACAATTTTTGGTGGTACTGGGGATTGAACTGTGGAGTCGTCCCACCGAGCTACATACCCAGCCTATTTTTACTTTTTATTTTGAGACAAGATCTTGCTAAATTGCTAACTTGCTCAGGCTGAGGTTGGACTTCAGACCCTCCTTCTTCAGCCTCCTGGAATGCTGGGATTATAGACAGGTTCCAGCACACCCATCTTAGCATGAAGATAATTCAAAAACAAAAGTTTAGAAGGTAAGCCAAGGAAACCAGGCATGAGAGTCTCATTACAATTGTTAAAATCAAGATAAACATTTATTACTTGTCTCTCCCAAATTTTTGTTTGATATTCACTAAAAAGCAAAGATAAAAACTACGCAATAAAGAAGCTCTCCAGGAAGGCACACCGATGTTGCCCAGGAATAAGAACTTGGACAGGTGCTGTAGGCCTTGAACAACGTGCTCCACAGAAGGCGTTTCTGTGGGCCGGTGGGACCTGGTCAGCTGACAGGTGCGGGCTCAGCGCAGGCCCCTTTCCATCTGCAAGCCTGGATGCGTCCTGGGATGCAAAGCTGAGGGGTCCAGGGTGAGGGCTGTGCTCTCTCACAGAACCTCTGAAACTCCTTCCAAATAAAGACCCAAGTGTGTGAGCTCCCGCAGCAGCAGCTGACACCAACGACCCCATGCCCTTCACATGCTCTTTTCCATTCCTGAAAACACCTTTTCAAACTTTGGGCCCGGATCCACCTGGAGTATCTGTGATAGTACAGTAATAATGCTAGCAACAGAGTGTGTAACTGGAAAGTTCTGCATTCCTTAAGTTCACACTGTATAATAGAAATACTGAACCTGCCTAATTAGCTGGAGCTTTTGCCAATTACATACAGTTGTGAGTCGTGGTACAGTGTTTTTCTATAGGCTTGGAGGGGATGTGTATATTTGCTTCTACATCTTCAAAGGTCATTTGAGAATACCAGTAAATCTTCTCCCCAGGCAGACTCAAATTGAAATCTGCACCCCACTTTTACACTCTCCTTTTAGAATTATGAAATAAAAACAAAAAGTTCCCAGCATTATCCAGATTGGATTAAAAAAAGCAGTAAGAGGACTTGAGGGAGAAAAAATAACAAACAATGCTGTTGGGTCCCCAATACATCGGTTGGGTCTTTGAGATAAATGTCATTGTATTTTCCACTGGTTACAAAGGATGGATGCTTCCAGGGACGACAAGCCTCCTCCCGCCATGTGAACATGTGAAGCTGGACACAGGCATCACTGGGTGGAAACCCCCTTTCTCCTGCAGGGTCCCTGTGAAAGTGCGGGTGAGGCACACTCTCCACTCTCCTGCGATTGCATTCTTTTACATGCTATAACACACTTTTTCTCATTTTTCTCTTAAACATTTTTGTTCCAAAGGGAATTCTGGTGACCTGGAACCTTTCTAGCTTCTCTCCATAAAAAAAGAGAAGTACACATTAAGTGGTGTCAGCCTGACCCCAGGATGGCAGGGTGGCCCTGGTTTCACAGGGCCCTGGGGGTTCTCAGCTCCTCATGGGGGCCTGCAGACTACCCCCCCCCCATCACCAGCTAAGGGAAAGTCCCCTCCACCAGCTGTCCTCGGAATCCAGAATCCAGAACATCCTGTCGGCTCCAGGCACGAGCTAAGGGGCGTGAGGTGAGTGTCCCACAAAAGCCACAGGTCTCGCTTTCTGTTTACAACCATCAGAGAGGGTGGCAGAGAACTGCTGTGTGATCAGAAGCTGCAATAACTCCAATCTCTTTCCAGGACAATGACATCATTTTAGAGCCTGGGGACCCTACGGAAGGTAAGTGCGTCACTGGGGACAGGACCTAGGAACTTTGCATTGAGGTACATCTCTAACTTTGGTTTTAATGTTTAATTCTGAGACAGAGTCTTGCTAATGTGCTGGGCCTGAGCTTTGCAGTCCTGCCTCCGTGCCCCAGAGTACTGAGACTGCAGTCATGCACCACCATGCCCAGCTGGGACATAGTTTTTAACTACATATGAAATTGCCTTCTTTTCCTATTTTGCTAAAACAAATATTAAGAATTTAGACCACATCCTGGGAATGCATGAAGTCCACCTGCACGTGTTTTACACATCACTTAAGTGTCTTAGTTGACTGAGTTATGAGTTCAAAAATTTGCTGCTGGACCCAAACAGCCGGTTCTGCAGCCATGGAGTCGATCAACCTAGAGCAGAAAGCACGTGGAGAAATAAAAGTGTGTCTATACTGAGCACAGAGAGATGATTTTCTTGTCACTATTCCCTTTACAGGGCAGCACGGCCACTATGTTTACACAGCATTTGCATTGTATTAGGTAGGCAGGTGAGTAAGCCAGACACAATTTAAAGAACACAAGAAGATGGAGCCATGTTATTTGCAAATAAAATGCCACTTTGATAAGAGATTTGCGCATCCACAGAATCTGGTAACTGTGGGGCTCCCAGAACTGGCTCCCCAAGGGACAGACTGCTAAAGTTTGCTTAGTGCACCTGTTACTTAAGACATCTTTGTAAATTAAAATGTGTAATAGAAACTTAGCTTAAATACAAAAATAATAGGGATTTACAATGTGTACTCAGACAAGAGAAGGAAATGCAGTAGTGTTTATTTTAGTTCATTTAATCTAAATGATTTCCTGAGCCAGACCTCATTTCAAAAATTTTCATTTACACTTTAATGATGCGTATTTTTGTCAATGGCTAATGGACCTCTATTTTTTATGAAATGTTCAGAAATAGATTGAAAACATTACTGCAGAGCTGACTAAAGGATAGACAGAATGTCAAGTGCAAAGTTATTTTTTTTACAAGCCAGGTAAAAATGTAGCAAGAAGGATGAACAGAATGTAGGTTATTATAAAAGGTAGCGTGTCATGAAGCAGGCTACTCGACATAGAATAGAAAAAGGGTGGATGAGCCACGTCTGCGTGACGATGTCGAACACAAAGGTGCTCATTTCCCTGCCCTTTCTACAGCTGTTTCCAGGTCAGTCTGCCACACTTGTCGGCAAGATCGCGTTCCTGGCATATCTAACCCATCTGTTGCAAACAGGTTTATTTTCACCCCTTTACACTCATGCTTCTGAAAGAGGCACCAGCAGCACTGCCTACCCTGACTCCCTCCCCATCACCTCCTCGCTGTCGGGAGCCTCCGCCCATAGCCGCCTGCAGACAGCGGCACCTGGGGTGAGGTGCACCGAACCCTCATTTGGAAACGGGACAGCCTGGCACGTTATGGACCCAAGGCATCATTTCACACAATCACACCCTAACGGATAGGATTCTTATTTGAATTTGTCCTTCCTTGGGAAGTTATCTTACGGAGAGAGATTTTTCAAATCTTGGCCAAAAAGTCCACAGATGCAAAATAACGTAGTAACCAAGAATATGTTTCTGTTATGGACACTCAGGGAGTAGCTGACTGAAGACACCAGTTCTGGGGGTGTTATGGTTTGTGCCTAATGTCCCCCCAGAGCCTTATGCAGTAAGAGGTGGCTGGATCAGAGGTGGCTGAATCTGGAGTGTGTGATGCTAGGATTAAGGGCATGTGATTACTAAATCAATCCACTGATTGGTTTGGCACCACTCTAATCCTGGCAGCCTGGATAAGAGACGAAGCTCAGGAAGAAGCTGCTAAGGTCCCTTGACTGCCTTGCTGCCTTCTGTCCGCCTGTCAGGGCACCCTGCCTGGGACCCAACTTGATTACGGACTGAAACCTCTATAGACTGTCAGCCAACTAAACCTTCCCCCCTTAACTTTGGGTGTCAGTATTTTGTCTCAGCAACAAGAGAAAAGTAATTAAGACAGGAGGCTTGGTGATTCACAGCACCATGAGTGTGAGCTGCGAGAGCTGGTCTCCCAGAAGCTGGGCCACGTCAATACAAAAGCGGAGTTTCTCCTTGGGGAGCTTCCGCTCTCCTGGGAGAAGATGCCAGTGAGAAACAAAACCAAGTGAAAAATGAAATACATTAGAAGATGAGCAGTGCTGTGGGAAAACACATGAGAGACGCCCTGGTTAGAACATGGTCCCCCAAATTCTGGTGTTTGAAGCTTGTTCTGCAGGGCATGTGGGCTGGGTGGTGGCATCAGGAGAGGTGGCAGGGCATGGGCACTGTGGGTGAATGGGAGAATCCCTGGTGTGTGTGGGGTGTGGGTGAGTGTGGGGAGAGGCTGTGCGTTGGCTCCGGGGAAGGATGTGCTCTGTACACTTGGAGGCCAGATGTGGTCGCTTTGGCCAGGCTGCCATGTGGAGGGACTCTGAAGGGGCAAGAAGGGACAGACACTATGGGTGGCCACTGCGGCAAGAACAATGGGGCTGGCGTGTAGAGAGGACAGAAGGCCGTACTTCTGTGTGGTTTGGGGGTCCGGGGGCTGTCAAGAGACTGGAGGAGGGAAAGGAGGCTTCAGAAAGAACCCAGAATTCCTTCCAGCAAGTCCTAGCCAAGGTCAGCGACAGCCCGTCAACAATGTTGTGGCATAAGCAAGCCAAGGGACAGGTGCGAGAGGCAGGAGCTCACAGCAAAGGGGAGGGAGGCCCTGGATGGTGGAAATCTGGGGTCACAGTTACCAGTGTCTGGGTTGGAAGACTGAGCCCTGATTCTGCAGACGCTACCATGGGGGACACCAGGAAAGGGGTCTCTGTCTTTAATTGCTTACAACTACGAGAGAATCTACAATTACCTCAAAAGAAAAGTTAAATGAAACGTCACACACATCTGATTTGCACTATACGTTGGAATTATGAACACTAAATGTAAATTGATTTTATTGCTAAAATTCTGCTAAAATTCTTCTTTAATGTATTGCATATATATATTTAACATCAAAATGCAAAAAATAATAAAAACTGTCAGGAATCATCACAGAAGTCATGTACTTCTGAATGTATTTTCATGACACAGCATTGATTTCATGGTTGTAAAATTCTCATAAATATTGGCAAATTTGAAGGTGCAGAACATCCGCTGTCAGCATCACCTTTTTTTTTTCTGGTAATAATGACCATTTTCTTTGATGATAATTTAAAGAATACCACACCAAACAGAAGTCCTTTGTAGTTAACACGCTGCCTATCTACCCAGGAGATTCTATGAAAGCTGTTGCTGTCCGTGAGAAGAAAAGAAAAATAAATTTTAGAAAAGGACAAGGATTCCCCAGATGCCCGTGTTAACCTCCATAAAACATGAAACATTTGAGCTTGGCAGAGGAGACACAGGTAGGAAAACAGATGTGCAGAGCTAAATGACAACGCTGTTACAAAGAAACATTAAATATCCTTTACCATCCACCCTCGCCAGTTCTTTGTAATAATACTTAGAAGTAAAAAAAAGTTCTGCTCTGATCTTGATATTTAACAAGGATTTAATAGCTATGAAGACATGTTATAAAGCCTACTTATCAAACATAAGTTTAAATTGAATTCTACAGTTAAAGAAGACCTTACTGTGTAACAAAAATACATAAGTCACCTAGATCTCACACCATGGGAATGGGGAACTTCATTACAACAAAATCCTGCTCGATGCTTTGTGTTAATTGAATAAAGTCTGATATTTCAGAACATGACTGGCATTACAGCTACTAAACGAGGCAATAAATCCCCCACCCACAATTTTAGTTTTTAATTCAGATGTCACTTAATTTTGTGATAATTGGCCCTTTGTGTTTTCTCTCACATAATCAATTGTCATAATTGGAGTCCAGTTCCTCTATTTATACATTATAATATCAGATCTTTAACTCTGACTCATAATAATTTTTGGAAAGAGAAAACTACTGATACAAATGTCCATATCAGGCAAAAATTACAAGTCGTTATTTTTTATTTCCCACAAATGTTTTGATATTTTTAAGCTGTCAGATTATCAGTGAGAGATCAGTGCTGTGCAGCCACTCAGACCCGACCATGCAGAGGGCAGGTCTGCCGGGTTTACAGCATTCGAGTAGGACTTGGGCCTTTACACCTATTAAGTTCTGAAAGCTGCCAGGTGAATCAGCTAACTTCCCTTGAACAAAGTCCCTGTGAGCATCGCAAGACAATATGCTAAGCAGCGATTGTGGAGACCTAGCAGCTGAGTTCTTTGAGGTTTAGAAACAGCACACTACTTAAACTTTTTGCAAAAGCTCTTTATAGCCAAACAAAATGCTAATATTAAACTTCAGGTGTACCATAAATTTCTATCTTTTGTGTCTTCATGAAAGTGAAGGATCTTTCATTCAGTTTTTTAGATTTTTGACTTATTAGATTTGGTTACTATAAATAGAATCAAAACTAAAGTTAAAACTTCAGCTCTCATTCTCCAAGGAATCTTTCCCACATATTTGCATCAGTAATCAGGTTAAATTGATTCTCAGCCTCCTTGCAGGTACTACCAACAGAATCGTCAGTTGATACACAGCAGACCTGAGGTGAGGATGTAGTGACAGATTTTCCGTTACACATTCTGCAAATTCACGTCTCTTTGGGATGATGAGGGCCCGAGTGACACTCGCAGTTGCACCCATGGTGCAGGTGGGAGTGGAGCCCAGGCCAGGCCCCCATTAGCGCCTGTCATAGAGAGCATCGCTGCTTCACTGGGCTTCCCGTTCCCGGGTCCAGCCCACTCTCCACGCACCTTCCTACCAAGCAAGCATCGGGAGATTCTTACTGTTGTCAGTTTGAATTGAGCGGTGTGAAGCAGGAGGCCAAAGAGAGCCAAAAATCTAATTTGAGCACTGCAGACTGAATCATTTATCACATAATGCTTCCCTGGAGTCTCTGTGTCTCTCCAACTGAGAATAAATAATAACAATCCTGTATTCAGAGAGAATGTATAAATCAAAGTGCTTTGTGTTCCTTAGCTTTGAGGGAAGCTCAAACCTCATCAAAGCCTCGTGGTGGGAAGAGGAGTATTATGTCCTGATTTGACCTAATTAGCCAGGAAATGAATGCTGGCAGGATCGATGTGCATGCTCAAGGTTGTGTAGCTGGTGAGAGAGCAGCCGGGCCCAGCCAGGGAGCAGGGCTGTGCACCACCGCTTCTGATGCTCACATAAGTCTTAGCTCCAGGTGTGTGCATGCGCATTTGAGACCTTTGGGTTACACAGTTCTTTACAGTTCAAGGGAGCTGTATTATGGTTATCAGTGGTGGACACACACACACACACATGCACACATGTGCAGACTTTTTATCTCTGTAACCAGAAATGGGATTGCTAACATCTTATGTTTTGTTTAATAATTCCGTGTTGTTAATTCCTCAGAGATGTACTTCAAGTGCTTTTTAACTGTTTCAAAGTGAATGCGAGTTATTTGACGAAAACGTGGGTAAGTCTTCTTACAGTACACTTTAGAAACACACTTATTGTGTGGACGTCTTTGTCCTGGGGACCATTCTAAGGACGAAGACTATTAGAGCAGAGATATGAAAAGTCATTCAATAAATGCATTCTCAGTAGAACCAATAACCAAAATATAAGAAACACAGACACATACACAAGAAATGAAAACACAGAAACAATACGCCCAGGCATCTAACAGGAAGCCGATGGTAACACAGTTAGCGGGCCACAAGATCTGTGACCTGGGCCCACCAGGGCTCCAGGAGCAAGCAGAGCTTACAGAAATCCACCGTAGTGGACCACTGTCTGAAGGGGGGCGGGGCATGAGAAGCCTATAAAATGAGCTCCCACCTACTCTAGGAGCCTGAAAAGGTTCCTGAAAGAAGGAACATGAACGGCAGCTTAACCAGGAGCTCTGGGCAAAGGTGCCGCCCTGTGGAGGCTCAGAGACGGCAGGAAAAGGGGCCCCAAAGAAGAGCAGGAGACAGAGAGGCCAGTGCCCGGATGCAGACCTGTCTCACTTAGGACCTTACTCCCATTACAGGCCAGAAGCTAGAGGTTTTTCAAAACTGGATTAGATTTTCTCTTGGCCAAAATGACTCTCTTTAAACTCAAATTCAGTAGGCCACACTTGGCTGCAGAGGGCAGTCCAGTGTGGAGGAGACCAAGCCAGCACCGTAGCCTGTGTGCTGAGGGACAGGCTGGGGTCCAGCCTCCCGGGCCCCTTGGTCCACTCTTGCTGATCTGGGTGTGGCGTGGAGATGGGTGTACTTGTGCTCAATGGAGAAGGGCAGAGGTTTGGGAGGATGAAGGCCGAGGGTGGTGTGAGATGAGCCACTCGCTTGCAGGAAGGACTTGTCGGGGTGGCAGGATTGGCCACAGGTCCCTACTGGACTGACGGGGGAGTGGGGAGGGCAAGAAGGACTGAGGGATAGTGTCAAGTGGCCCAGCCTCTGAAGAAGCCGTGCTCACTGCATGAGGGAACTTAGCAGCCTGAGTGTCTGACAGCAGTAAATGGTACAAGAGACAATCAGTGCCTCTTACCACTCGGATCCCTGACACCACACCACGCCAGGACACGCTGGGGTGTGCAACGTGTGTTGGTGAGTAGGCGACTGAATACATGAGAAAGCGAATGGTTTCAACATTATTACATCCACTGGGCCCCGCCGGAAGATGTCAGGGTGTGACCAGGTGGGTCATCTCGGGATTCTCCCCACAGACTCTCATATAGGTGATGCCACCTCGTATGCCATTCAGTTTACTACCCGTGACACACTTAAAGCAGCGTGGTGATCCGGCCTGCTAAGGTGGGGGATTCTTTCTTTTGAAAGCAATGCTGCACACCTCTGTCTACTTAAAGTTGTTGTGTTGATCTAACCCCTGAAGTGTGCGTGGGCTTTCCCACCCCAGGGCCTGGTGAGAGAGCAGACAGGGCAGGACAGGGCCGGGCCGGCGAGCTCCCACAGGGGCGAGCGCTCTCACAGGATGCAGCTGCTGCTGCGCTCGGCAGTAAACACTAGGACACCGCCTTGGGCACAGGAGCGACGGCATTCTACACCGCTCACTGCGCGCTCTTCATCCGATATGAAGTTTGCTAATATTAGATATAAAGAAAGACAGCTTAAATCTCAACATCCCACAGAAAGAAGGTCCTAGACTCCCACTGAGCCGGCATCTTAGCTTCGACTTATCCCGACATGCATTCTTGGTGTCTGTCCTGGGCAGGAGAGCAGGGGTCATGGCTGAGTAAATGTGCTTGGCCCTGCAGTGGTTCCCAGTCTATGAGACACAGCTGAAAAATGCAGAGAACTTTTGAATCTGAAACACAATTTATCACAACAAAGCTGCGTTGCAGCTAATCCCCACAGAACACTCCCCCACATTGACCGCGGTGATCCCACCTTTCCTGCCATTTTTGGGAGCAGCTCTGGACTCCTCTTTGTGAGTGTCTTCAGTTGTGCTGCTACCCTGGCTGCCTCAGTGTCCTGAACTGATTCAAAACATTGATCTTCCATGGTCATTTCTACTCTGGGGAAGAGCCAGGGTCACATGGCGCCGGTTCCGGTGAACCAGGTGGACCAAGATGCCCTGTGACATTTTAGGAATCTGCCTTTCCATTGGATGGCACTTGGCAGGCAGCAGAATTCACTGTACTTTGGATCACACCTCACAAAGACTCTCCTGAAAGAGGACTTCCAGATCGGCTTCAGAAAGTGGCAGGAACAACGGGATAGGTGTGTTTGGAGCACGAGGAAATATCTTGAGGGGATTAATGGCAGTGTGTCATTTGCAGTGACAAATTTTGATCACAGCACTTATGCGTGTAAGTGGTCAGCTGTGCCCGAGTGTGGTCATTCTCTGTCTCCAAGGCTGAAGGGACAGGGCTGGTCACACCATCCCTGCACCTCCCACACGGCCACTCGACCTGTCCACCCGGGTCCCTTGATTCTTTTATAAAACCCGTTTCAGTAACTGCTCTTTCCTTGAAGACAATAAATGAGTCTTTTAAATTAAAATGCATCTATTAAATTATCTCTCAACAAAGTAAACCGGAGACAAGTCATGGAGCCACCAAGTCACCTCACCATTTATGGAGAAACCAATCGGAGAGACTGAGAATGGCCGGTACCGTGTTCCCCGGGAGAAGCCGAGGGAAGGGCCGGCCTGCCCAGGCCTAAAAACTCGACCCTGAGGCGAGTAAAGGCCGCTTTTGCTGCTGACCTCCACTTCCTTGTGTTTCATGCATGATTAAATGGTAATTAAACTTTAAGAAAAGCGTTCACTGATTACAATGAACATAATTGCAGTTGTCAGCTGGAGTCCCCAGGAGCATACTGGGCAGAGGCAGTGGACGGTTGCTTTAAGGGTCTGCATCTGCCCCGGGCGCCCACAGCCCTTTTCCAAGTGGAGGGACTTTTGTCTCATGGTAAAGGGAAGGCAAGCATGCACAGTGAGGACTGGTGAGACCGTGTAGGCCACAGGGTCACGCACGGCTCCCAGGACCAGCACCAGCCCTTCCACCCTCTCAGAAACAGTGCTCCTGTCCCAACAGGAGTGAGCAGGGAGAAAATGGCCATTTCTAACGAAATCAGGAAGTTTATCAGATGTCAGGCTTAGCTATGCTCATTTAAGAAATAAATGGCTGTTAAGCTTTGTAAGGTGAAAACACCCTGCCTGCTTTCCAACTGGTATCAAAGCAAAACAAAGCACCAAGACGCGTCTCTTTCGAATCGGCAGAGGCAGGCAGGTCAGGACTGAGTCCCTTCCTGCTCACAGTGCGGGCTTCTCCGGACGTGGCATGTCTGACAGCCGAATGCCCAGGCAGCTTGCTCTCGGCTGCGAGGTGGCAGTCAGGGGCCCTGGCCAGGTCTGCCTGATGGGACTCAGCATTCGGGCACCCGCTGTGTGTTCTCACCCACTGCCCACCTAGGTGACCTGGCATTTGTCCCAGAGTTCTTCCGGAGCTCAGCATCTACTCACCCAGGAGTTTTCCAAGCACATCCAGGCTGTGAAACGCTGATGTTGTGCCACGTTATAGGAACACAGAGAGACCTCGCCCCCGAGAAACGTACTTCCCGTAGGTGGTAAACAGAGTCCCAGCACAGTGGGCTGAGCGCAGTCCCTGCGGGTTGAGCGTGGCGTTTGATGACCTCCTTCGGCGGGGGGCCCCTGAAGGCTGAGTTGCCATGGCCAAAGGAGGCAACCACCTCTGTAACCTGCCCTGCCCATTGGCCAACGACCCAGCCCCCGTCCCCAGCGGCGGTGCCTTCTGTCCG
>PVJO010008859.1:0-72718 GCA_004026905.1 Hystrix cristata
GGACAAAAATCACATGATCATTTCAATAGATGCAGAAAAAGCATTTGATAAAGTCCAACACCCATTTATGATAAAAGTCCTACAGAAATTAGGAATAGACGGTCTATATCTAAATTTGATAAAAGCCATCTATGACAAACCAACGGCCAACATCACACTAAATGGTCAGAAACTTGAAGCTTTCACACTAAAATCTGGACTCTAATTCTTTTCCATGCTGGGCATTCCTTTTTTTTTTTTTTTTAATCAGTGTGTTTAGCACAGTTTGCTTTTTATTGATACTTTGCGTTTTGGTTCATGAGGCCCATTATGTTTAGTTATATCTTCTTTGAGTTTGCCAAGTGACTTATTGATCTGTTTTGTTATCTCTTTTATTATCCTTTCAAATAACTCAGCTGTGTGGCTCTTGATTTCCTCCCCTTCATTGCCCCATCAATCAGCTTCCAGGGGAGTTGGGATTTTTGGAGGCATTCGGTTGCCTTGTCTTTTCATGTTTCTATTTGTTTGTTTGTTTGTCTCCTGTGCTGAGGCTTATAGGCTTATTATAATGGAAATCTTTGTTGTTAGCATGCAGACCTCTTTAGTTAGTATCTGCTTTTTAGTGATGCTCTTTGGGTATAACTAATAATTGGCCTTTGCCTCTATACGCAGATCCAATTGGCTCTCTTTATCCAGGAAGGGAGGCTGCAGCATATTTGGCATAATACCCAGTTCTCTAAGAATGGCCCACAGTATTGTTAATGACATGGTGGTAATCCAGATAGTGACATCCAGAGGAAACCAATTAATAACAACTATGTCACCTTGGCTGTAGAAATAAAATCAGCAACAGTAATAACATCAAAGACAAACTGGATATTTATATACCCTAACATATAATAATGTACCACCCCTGACTGTAGAAAAGAGATCTATAGTTACAGCATAAACACTAAGACAAACAAAATATTGACCTACAGTATATTTCCACTAAGTAGAACATCTTTAACTCCACTTACAATAGAACAATATTTAATAGTAATAACAGAATTAACTAGCTATCAAAAGATTCTTAATGCTCAATAGTTATACTAGTATAGGTAGAGGGGGTTGCCAAAGAATAAAAAAAATAAAATTTGAAAAATTAATCTGTTGAAGGTGAGAATGAGGAGAGAAAAGTGATACAGGGCGCCTTATCGAGGAGTAAAGGAAATTAATGGTATTTAAAAATGGTCATAGAAAAGAACAGACATGAAAAAGAAAAACAGAGCTAAATACATGAAATTAAAGGTAAAAGGGAAGAAAAAGTTAACAGAAAAGCAAGAACAGAGGAAAAAAAGGAGAAAAAAACTCAACCCCCTCAAATAGTATGAAAAAAGAAATAATAAAATATTTAAAATTTTAAAAGATTGAGTAAAAAAAATTCTTCTGTATTTTTGAATGAGTGATATCTTTCCAGGAGCTACAGTCTTAGAATTCAGCATGTCAGGATTTTCTCCTACTAGTTTTAGGGTATTTGGTTTTCTGAGGTGCCCTCCCTAAGCCAGAGGCCCCTCTGTCCATTCACCCCTGACTGTGGTGGCCACTCAAGCAGAAACAACAGGCAAAGTAATCAGTTCTTTGGTCTCTGCTGGACGTAGAATTTAATTGTTGGGTTCCATTTCACACACACACTGGGCCCAGTTTCTTCTCCTGGGCAGGGCCCCTGCTCTTCCCAGCCTGAGCACAAACTTCACAATTTCAAAGTCTAACCTGCACCCTCTCTAAGGAGGGCTCCCGTGTTTGTCTCTCACCCAGGCACTTTGGGAGTGTAACACTGGAATTCATGAATCTGCTGGCCAGGTCTATACTTTCTGGGTTTACCTTCTCTCCCAGAGCCTTGGCCTCCTCTAGGATCAGGTCAGTTGGTTAGTCCCTGCCTTGGTTGCCCCATTCCAAGAGAAAGTAAAACACAGAGCTGACTTGGAGCTCACAGATGATTGTGGTGCAGGAGGTGGCTCATTGTGACATTCTGCCATGGACACCCGAATTTAGTACATACAAATTAATTTATATTTCTTCCTTCTTTAGAAGCTTACTTATCATAAGTGATTTTGCAATTGAAAAATCAGAGCCAGGGATGGTGGTACACATGTCAGGGGGCTGAGGCAGGAGGATTGCCATGAGTTTGAGGCTAACCTGGGCTAAACAGTGAGTTCAAGACCAGCCTAAACTACATAGTGATGTTACTGGAATATCAGGGTCATGTCCAACAGTGATGAAGGATAAAACAACAGACAGAGGAGGAAAAGTGCAAGAAAATGTGTTTAAAGGATATTAAGATATAAATAAAAGACAGAAAGGCAACTAAGTAAAAAATATAAAGGCAAGGAAATAAAAGATACAAAGGCAAAAAAAGTAGAACTCCCACTAGCCGAGAAGGGGTCCTGGGCAGCATTCCCAGGGAGGCTGTTTGGGTTTTAGAGGGGAGTTCGAGCCTAAGGGGGTTCTAAGGATTTTAGAGGGGAGTTGGGGCCATTGTGCAAGTGATATTACCTCTACTTTAGAGGCGACTACATACTTTTCAGGGTTTGGTCTATGGGTTTTCCCATGCACAGCCCATGTGCGCTTAAGCCAATGGCCTGCCGGATCATGCTCTGGGGAGGTCCCTGATAGCTGCAGACGCCTGGTAGATGTTTTTGTAAGATCCCTGCAGGGTGGAGAGTCAGCAGACTCCATTTTGGGCTTCCCAACTTCATCTGGGGCCACTGTCCTTACTACCTAATAGAATCCTAACTCCTGTCTCAGTGAGACCTTGTCTCAAACTACCACCCTCCTCCCATGAAGAGAATAATCGCTCAGCCAGGTACAGGGTACACTCCTGCGATCCCAGCCCTCCGGGAGGGTGAAGCGGGAGGATCGTAAGTGTGAGCCCAGCCTGGGCAACAAGCGAGACTCTGCCTCAAAATTTAAAAATACAAGGGGCTGAGGATGTAGCTCAGTGTGAAGATCCCAAGTTCATTCCCCAGTATGAGAAAAATAAAAAATAAACAAATCACCCCTACATCCCCTGTTTTTGTAAGACAATGTGTTCCTCTGTGCCTTTCAGACAGACTACAATAAATCTGCTTTGGCTGGATTGTGTGTGACCTTTTGTAGCCATAAAAATTCAGCGTTCCTCTCAGCAGCCCCATTCGAGCCCTTCTGCTCTGTGGGCAGAGTCCTTCTTCCCCTGGTGTGGCCAGTGGACAGTCACAGCATCTGTGGACAAGCTGCCCTTGTGAGCAATGACATGGCTTTCTCTTGGGCTGTTCTTAGACCTTCGGGACTTCTTTCTCCCCCAAGCCCCTGGCTCAGTTTTCAAGCTGCCACATCACCTCATTAAACTATGCTACCCATTACCCCTTTTTCGCTCATGACCTTGTTTATCCCCTTCCTGGACTTTTTGGGAGCTGCAGGCAACCGCGCCTTTACCTTCAGTGACAGGTTCGATTCCAAAGTGGCTGTCTTCACCTAAAGCGGTTCCCATCCAGCTAATGTGATCCAACCCCAGTGGGGTGGAACAAGTCCCAGCCTGGCACACTTCTCACAGAGACGACTGGATATTCATAGACTATAATGACAACAGCAGCCAAGTTTTGAAGAGCTGGTTGCAAAACTTCCACTAGAAAGGTCGGTTTGTGAACTTGGACATGCTGAGGCACTCTTTCCTGTGGTAGGAATTTTGGAGATTTCAGAAGTGGATCTCACAGAAATTTAGAATTTTCCCATTTGTTGTGACTCAGTATAATTCTAGGAAGCTGTTCTGTTCTGTTGATTATGGAAACAGGGGAAGAACCTCAGTGAATCCTTTAATAAACCTGTTTCCTATCTTCCTTGGTTCCCAATTTTATGGATTTTCTTATTCACCTGCACAGCCTGAACACATTTTAGTTGATTTTGGCTTGGTTTGCCCAGGCGTACTTTCTTGTCTCCATCTTCATGAGGCGCCACCCCAGCTACTGCCCCCTCCCCACTGCGCTATTTTTTTTCCTCCTCCTATCCCCCATCCTCCAAGCTCCTACCCTCACTATCTCCTTCCTCCCTCACTGCCCCCACCAGAAGACTGTACGATACCACAGCGACATTTTAAGGTGCTGTAGAATTAATTTTACAGTTAAACAACCTTGTCTGTTAAAGGGATTTCAGAGATTTGTTAGCAGGGATGATCTTTTGAATTGTAGTGCTGGACATCAAATCTAGGCTTTGTTGGGGCCTGAACCCAGGCCCTTAGCACATGCCAGGCAAGGGCTCTACCACTGAGCTATAATCCAGCCAATAGCAGAGATGTTTTCGTCCCCAGTTCTAATGGAGCCTTCCAAGATCAAAAGCCTATTTATCAATGTAATTTGTCCATCACATGTTAATTGTTGATACAGATGTTGCTGGATTTGGGATGATGTCATCTTATGACACCCTTTGTGCTTATACATATTGGTTTCAATTTATATTTCCTTTTTACTTAATCTAAGATTTATTTTACTCCTATGAAATTAAGATCTATCTTTCAGGTAGCAATATAAATCCTTTCTTTCATTCTCAACAGTATTTCTAAACTGAGTCTTTTTAATGATAAGTAAAAACTGATGCTAACTTTAAAAAATGAATAGTGAATAAGACAACCAAAATTTCTATACATAAGCTTGCTGATGTGAATTTATCACAGGTTAGTTTTTTGCTGGTATTTGACTGAAGCAGCTATGTGCAGTTGTGTAGGCTGCTCACTGAAGGGGGAAGGGTCGCCATGCAGGCGAATGCAGGCTGAAGCTGAGCTGGCATCGCTCTTCTTAAGCCATGTGCTTTGGTGTGAACTCTGTTTTCTTATTCACACGAAGAGCTTCTCTCAACCAGTGGGGGCCTGGATTTGATCATTTTGTATAGATCCTGTCACGAAGCGGAGAAGAGACACCATCTGGCCTTCTGCCTCTGGTTGCACTTTACAGACCTCCAAAGGGCCGTCCTAGCTGTGGGCTTTCTGCTCTGTATGACTCACCACAAACCCACCACAGAGTTTCCACTGGCCACAGATCACACTTCTCACTTCATCCTATTGTTTTGTGCTACAGAGGGAAACCTCTTCCCTTTTCTGTGCTTTGATCTCACCCATCCGACTTCTGCGGGCCTGAGACCACTGGTTCCTCTACCGCAAGGCGCCCTCTCCTCCCCCTCCTCCTCTTCTCCTCCCCCTCCCCGGGAATTGAACCCAGGGTCTTGCACTGAGCTAAACCCCCTGCCCTTTTCTATTTTTTCTTTTGAGACTAAGTCTCGCGAAGTTGCGGAGGCTGCGCTCAAACTTGCCATCCTCCTGCCTCAGCCTCCCGAGTAGCTGAGATTACAGGTGCGCAAGCTGCACCTAGCTGTTGTTGATTCCTGATGGGGAAGGGAGAGGGGGCCAGGGGCTGTGCCAGACTCGGTTAGCTGTTCTCCCCTGCTGTGCGCCCTGACCGCAGAGCCCAGAACTGTATTTCTGAGGCCCTTTCGCCCGCAGCCCTGGCAGGCAGCTTAAAGCAGCAGCGTTGGCGAACCTTTTAGAGACCAAGTGCCCAAACAGCAGCCCCAGATTCTCTTATTTACTGCAAAGTGCCAACACTACAATGTAATCGAAAACTGAGGTTTTAGTCTAGAGAACACAACTCATACATTAGCATCTTATTCTTAAAAACAAGTAACACGCGAGCCATAGGTGTGCCACCACTTAGAGGATGCACCTGTGCCGGGTTTGGCACTCTGCGGCCGCAGCTGCTGTGCGTCGCAGCAGGTGACCGTGCGGCCCCGTCCTGCTTCCTGGGCTGTCGCCAGTCCAGGGCTGTGCGCATCTGTGCAGTGGACTTTTGTTTTGCTTTTTTGCATTTTACTGATCTCCGGGCAGCAGTGCAACTCCCTGACTCCTAGACCACAGCGCTGGCGGCAAATCTGAAAACTGAGGGTGACCTCCCCAGAGGCTCCCTGTGGGAGCGTGAGAGTGACTCTCAGTCGCCCAAACCCAAGGGATGGACTTAAGAGACACGAAGCACAGCAAAAACGGCTCTGGCAAGATTGGCGGCTGGTCTGTAGCCAGGTGGGCTAGGTAAGCACTCCCCCCCCACACACGCAGGTGCCTCCACTGGCTCCTCATGGCCGAGTACAAAATGGGTAGACAGTCTTCCTGGATGTCGCCTAAGTTTCATATTCCTACCGGGCACTCTTTTTCTGTCCTCTCCACTCATGCCTACCTTTCTCAACAAAGACTTTCTTACTAGTTTTTCCTCTCCCCGAAGATCCCGTTTGTTTAGGGACCTTCTAGATGCGTGAATTTTGTCACATCTGCAGGCCGTTATAACGGCAATTTTAACGACTAGTAATTTTCATTCAGAGTTAACTACTTTGTCTTGAAAATGGACCACTTTAAGTTCCTATTGTTTACAGGACTCTTTTTTTCTTTTTTGAGACAGGGTCTCACTCTGTAGTTCAGTCTGGTCTCGAACTCACTATATAGCCCAGGCTGGCCTAGAACTCATGGCAGTCCTCCTGCCTCAGCCTCCTGAGTGCTGGGATTACAAGCATGCACCACCACGCCTGGTAGGAGTCTTTTGTACAGTTAAGAATTTAGTGTTTTGTCCGCAGCTCCCAAAATATTTCAAATAATTGTGTTACATCTTAAATATTGTTGATAAGAGTGACTTGGAAGTGTCACACCAACATCTTTGGAAACACCTTAAAGAATGATCATTCATCCCTTTTTTGCATTTAAAACTTACACATTTTGGGCTTCGCTTCCTCTCGTCTGTCATTGATGAGAAGAATTTCCTGAGTAAAGCCCTCCATTATAAAGTCCCCGGGGAATAAACCACTGTGCTTCCCACGTTGGCCATCTTCCCCTTTCTTGTGCTTTCTTTCCTTAGACTACCTACAAACACACGGAAGTCGCTACCATTCTAAAAATAACTATCACTAAGTAATAAAGCCTCTCTTGGTTCTGCTTCAAAATTTCTTAAGTAAATATTTGACATCTGAATTGCTAATGTTTTATGTGATATTCATAGTTGTTTTTTTTTTTGCATGAAATACCAAAAAGTCACTGTTAAGCAATTTAGGAAAATTCTTTCCATCTTTAATATGTTGATATGCTTTATGAGGCTCCAAAAAGACAGTATAGAATTCAGTGTTTACTGAATGCTTTGAGAATTCGTCTGCTCTGCCCAAGATCACTGAGGGCCTCCTGCTGCTAAGTTCATGGCAGGATCAACAGGGTGTGGGAATGTTTTAGCAGGATGTACTGACATTTCAAGGTTGCCGGTTATTTCTGTTTCTGAAGTGGGGAAACGGAGTCATCTTTAAATAGTACTTCTTTGCTTGGGAAGAAGCACTCAAGTGGTCCTGTACAGAGATGTACCATGTCTGGCGAGAGTATGCAAAGAGCGCATTGATTTGATAATTTCCCCTTGGTGAGGGCTGGGACCTGGAGGCACTTGGCAGACCCCATGTATCTCAGGTTGCCGTTGTGGTTGTGGCATTTTGCCTGGAAGCCACAAATCTTTCTAGGAGGAAGGACAGTGATGCCACACCCCTTCCTCTTTGTTGTTCTGTCAGGGTCTGTTATGGTTTATATACAAAGTGTTTCCCAAACTTTTGAGCATGAGGGCTTGATCCCCAATGCTGCGTGTGCAGGGGAGGGGCCCAGGGAGGCGGCTGGATCATGAGGGGCCAGCCTCACCAATGGATTAATCCAATGAAGGGAGTGGGTCACAGGGGCATGACCTTGGGGACTGCATATTGTCACCGGCCCCTTCCTCTCTATGCTCTTTCATCTTCTCTGCTTTAGGCTGCCATGATGTGAGAAGCTTTGTTCCACCACACCCTCTCATCACGATGTTCTGCCTCACCTCAGACCCTCAGCAATGAGCAGGCCAACATGGACTGAGGCCTCTGAAACCATGAGCCAAAGTACCTCTTTCCACCTTTAGTTGTTTTTCTCAGGTATTGGTTCACTGCAGTGAATAGCTAAACAGGGTCCACATGGGGGCTCAGAAAATAGCTCTCTTATTTTCTGCCTCAGTCTTGACCCCCCCCAAAAAAAGACAAAAGAAACAAGAGAAGATGGAAAGTTGTGCATTTCCTTTATGACTGGTAAAGGCTCGGTTGGAGCAGGAGGCTAATCTGTGGGGGAACTTGGCTGGCTCATGATGAGCCCTAGCACAGTCACCCGGCTTCTCATCCTGTGCACTGAACTGGCAGAGCTAAGCTGGGGCTCTTTGGGGCAGCTCCCTCCTAAGAGGAAAGGGGAAGAAATGAAATAAGCAAGCCCAGTTGATTCTTCCCACATTTTTCCATCCAATAAGCAACCCTGGAGTGAAGTAAATAAATGGAAAGAGAGACCTGGGGATGCTACCGGCGGGGCCCCCAGCTCACAGGAGTGGGGATGCTACTGCTTGCTTAAAATGGATTCACATGATTCTAACGAAGTAGGCAGCACTCAACCAAGACCAGCCAGCAGGAGGGACCCTGGGGACTGGCTACTTCTCCTGTCTCTTCTCAGCAAAATGACACTTACTACCACATGCAGGGGACCAGCCAAGCGCCCCTACAGTTCTTAGACTCCACATGAGAGACCGTTAGCCTGGGCTGTTGGCAATTAGTGGGCTGGGGGCCTCTGCAGCTTGAAGAAATGTCTCTTTGTGTTCTTCAACATGGAAAAACATGATATATAGTTTATAGATACATACCTTTGTATCATTTTACTGGTCTACTCGCTGGATCACACACCTTTTTTTCCCTAAGACAAGTTCTCACTAAGTTTCAAGTTACCCAGGCTGGCCTTGAACTTGTGGTACTCCCGCCCCAGCCTCCCGAGTAGCTGGGATTGCAGGTGTGCACCACCAAGCCAGGCTCAGCTTGTCAATTCTTAGGGGCATAATTTGGCTCAGCACAGCGAAAGCAGATGAGTGGTTACGATGGACTGTCCACATGGACCCACCAGCCAGTCAGGAATAGCATGTTCTTGGTGGCAGGCTGCATGTCGTCTTCCGTGCCCATATTTTCTGAGGGATAGTTCTTTTTTGAGCGGACTGCCGAGGCTCCCTTGCCAAACCCCCAACTGTCATCTGTGTGCTGCTGTGGAGGATGTAGCCCCCAGAAGTATGAGCTAGTTCAGAATGTAGTTTTTCTGTTTTGGAGATCATTCAGGTTTCAGCTTAGTTATCCCGTTTCCCCTCAGTTCTGGTGGCTGAAAACTCTTCTCCCAGTTACTCGGCAGTTGAATGTTTGTGTTTCTAACATCGCTGAGATGGTGCCCAAGAAGTCAAGGGGTTGAGAGAAAGTTAGGAAGCTCTAATCGGCAAGTGTTAGGTCACAAAAAATAAAATACACAGATTTTAGGAAGAACCCTGCGACTTATCTCGTTTCTTTGTTCCTCTAAGTCCAGATCCATGACATTGGGAAGGCTCATGCTTTTAGTTTCTCTCCATTTGTCACCAATAAACTCTTCATCAGTCATTTGCAACAGTTGAATAATTCTTTTTGCATGTAATTTCAATCCATAGATGCTTTTGAAAAATGAAAGCTTTTGGTGATGATTTTAAGAGCCATAAAATGTTATCTTTTGGGGCTTGGCAAGTTTAAGGATCTTAACTGAGAAGGAAACTCAGTCAGCAGACTGAAGATCCATTTCCACCATCAACTAGTTAATTTACATCTCAAATCATCAGCATCCTTATTGAAGACAGAGATACTCACACCGCCTGCTTTGTGCACTTTCTAGCATCACAAGGATTAGCTAAGTTCATGTATGCCAAAGTGGCACAAATGCAACACATTACTGTTTAACTCTTGAGTGCTCCAGATGTATGCAGTGAGCCGGGCCCTGGAGCCAGACACATCCAGATCTGAATTCTAGACCTGTCACTAACTAGCTGGCCTCCATGACCTTTACCCTCTTGGATTTCCTTCCCCCACTCCAGCGACCCTTTGCACATGGCTCCTTTTTTCAGGCTCTCTTGTTGCTGGAGTCCTCAGATCTCATTCGTGGGCTCTCATCTCGCTACAGAGTCTCTTTCCAGCTGATCTCATCATTCCCATGTCTTTAGATGCCGTCTCTTTACCAACACTTCCAAATTGCTATCTACAGGTTGGCCTTGCGTCAGTTTTCTGCCACTATGATGAACTACCTGAGATAATTAGCTTCTAAAGAGAAAAGATTTCCTTGGGCTCATCATTTTCAAGGTTCCAGTCCAATACTGGGAGGGACCATTGCTTTGGGCGTCTGACAGGTGTGCCAGATGGTAATGGCAGGGAGCACATGGCTGAGCAAACTGCTCTGCTCATGACCAGGAAGCAAAGAGAAAGAGTTTTAGGTCCCACCATAAGGCCACGTCCCCAGTGACCTAAAGGTCTGCTGCTAGGCCCCACCTCTTCACGTTTCTGTCACCTCCCGATACCTATACACTGGGATCCAAGCATTCAACACATAGACTTGTGGGGGTCACTTAAGACCCAAACCATCTCAGGTGCCTTCTTTGGTTTCACACCGATATCACCCTAACCCCTTGAGCTCACCCCTGGGGTGATTCACAAGCAGCACAAGCGTAACCGAGACAAAGCAATTCTGATTACCTCTGTACAGCAAAGCCCGAGATGCCCTCTTCTCCAGCACCTCTGCCCTTCGTTTGGTTTCTTCTGGCCTCAGTGAGCTGAAATTTCACCTCTTCTGTGTTTGTTCATCCTGACTTTACCCTACTCGTTTCTCTGTACTTGTCTCATGCTGTAGAGTGTTATTTGTTCCTTGTTACTTGACTGCCATCAGTTATCCTTCCTAGAACTTTAGTTCCACCAGGAGGCCACGACTGTCACTCAGCTTTTGACCCCAGGGCCACGCCTAGTGCCTGACACACGGCAGCGGCTCAGTGGACATTGAAAAGCAAGAGTGTGTTGTGAGCAAGATCCCTGCGCTTGCTGAGGTCATTAGGCCTCGGCTACAGCATGCAGAGGGCTGGATGGGGCCTGAGACGGTGCACATGGATGCCTACTCCAGCTCTCCACACCTGGCAGGAGTTTTACGAATGTTCCTTCCTGTTCCTGTCTGGGGCTGTGCATACCCATCACACAATGTGCAACAAACCGCTCCTCGTCAAATCTGATGTGGTGCATATCATGAGATCTCATCACGAAGACAGATGCCCAGTACTGTGCTCCCAGGGATGAGTGGATCCTGAGCCTATCGATGCTTGAGAACCAGTGGTGTGGAATACACATGAAAGTGTAATATGAAGTATATTTGTCAGAGTTCTGCAGAGAAGCAGGAGAAGGGCTGGAGAGAAACAAGGAGAAATCAATCTGAGATTTGTACCACAGTCTGGCAGGCAGGAAATTCAGTTAAGAGTTGATGTCGTAGTCTTGGGCCAAATTCTGCAGGGCAGCAGCTAGAAACTCAGGCAGAGTTTTTATGACGCAGTTTTGAAGAGAATTTTTTCCACTTCGGGGAACTTCAGTCTTTACTCTTAAAGACTTCAACTAGTTGAATGATGCCCACCCACAATATGGAGGATCATCGGCTTCACTCATATCTATAGGCTGTAAATGTTAATTATATTTAAAATACAGATGAGTGTTTAACCAGATAATGGGCACTGTGGCCTAGCCATAAAATCAAACATCACACTGGGAAAATCTGTTAATTACCGATTTTTAAAAGTGTACAGAGCATAGGTATGCGTAGGGGTACACACCTGTATTCCTAGTTACTCAGGAGGCTGAGGCAGGAGTATCACAAGTTTGCTACCAGCCTGGACAACTTGGTGAGGCTCTGCCTCAAAATTCAAAGGGCTGGGAATATAGCTCAGTGCTCCCTGGGTTCAGCCTTCAGTATGGGGTGGGGGCGTATATCGAGCACCTGGTATTTCTCCATTTCTAAGTCTGGTTTCATAAAGAATCTTTCCTGCCTTCCCTCCCCACAAGAGTTTATTACTGATTTACCTTTTAGTTTTTCCTCTGTGATTCTTTTTTTTTTCTTTTTGCAGTACGAGGGATTGAACCCAGAATCCATCTCCACACCGAGTTCCATCTCCAGCCCTTTAACATTTTTTTAAATGAAAAAAAATTTTTTTACGTGAAAAATGGCACGCTATAAAATTGCAGAGCAAATGGGGCGGGGAGTGGTAGGGAAGACTGCCGAGCTTGTGAGGAAGTAATATGAAGGTGGAGAGGCCGAACGAGGCGGCACTTGCCTGCGATCTCTGTATCCTGGAGGCTGAGGCAGGAGGAAAGAGTTTGAGGCCAGCCTGGACTACAGAGTAAGAGTGTGTTTCACAAAAGCCAAAGAGGGAGAAAAAGGAGAGGCGGGGGGAGGAGGGGAAGGGGGGGAGGAGGAAGTCATTAAGGTTGTTGTCGGAGAAAATGGTCATAAAGGGAAATGAAACATTGTTCAGCAGGAAGCCGCTCTTTAACAGTTCGGGTGTGCAGAGCGCACCTGGCGTCAAGTCCGAGTGGTCCAGAACGTCGGCGACCACCAGATGGCGCCAAATGACCAGTTGTGGCTCCGGCCCCCCTTAGGACGTTTGTACAAGGTCAGCGCCTCAAGAAAAGCACTCACGATGTTCAGTGAGACCCTTTCTTTTGCTTCACTTTAAGGTAACATGTGGCTCAAAATAAGACATAGACACGTTAACAGCTGTCTGTCCCGGAATGTGGTATGTGGTAAAATAACGGGAATTTAGGGAATCGGGAGACAGCTCAGGAAAGCAGCAACGAACAGAGCTTGCCCAAGGAAGTCTCTGGGCGTGTGTGAAAGTGCGTGCGTGTGTTTGTGTTTCTGAGAACAATCAAATGGTAAAGAGTGGCAGTGTTGCAAAATGGTTTAAAAAAGGATAAAGTATTGTAAAAAAAAAAAACCTACGAGCAGAATTAAACTGGAGAAGATGGCGTGGCGGTTGGAGGGAGAGAATGCTGAGCTGCGTGTAAGAGCTGGGAATTTTTATCTGAAGATATTAACTGTGCGCTAGGTGTAGTGGTGCGTGACGGTAATCCCAGCATGCTGGGAGGCTGAGGCAGGAGGATCCAAGTTTGAGCCCAGCTGTGCAATTTAATGAGACCCTATCTCAAAATAAAAAGGGCTGGGGATGTAGCTCAGTGCAAAGACCTTGGGCTCAATCTCCAGTGCTGCCAAAAGAAGAAAAGTCCAAGGTCCTATGTCACCTCTCTTGGGATGTTTCAGAAAGATAGAGCATTCGTGAACCCTTCCGAAAAGGTCACACTGGCCACCACTGGAGGAGACGAAGGGTCCACCAAGTTAGCCCAGTAAAAGGCTGCTTCTCACAGGATCTCTTGCAAGCTGTGAAACTCCTAAGGGAAATGATGCTACAGGCAGAAATGTATTTAAAACATCAGAGTATAAAATACAGTGGGCTTTGTAAGTTACCTCAACATTAATCTACAACCCTGTTGTTTCCCCAACATTAAAAGTCCCTGTCTTCCTTGAAGTTGATTTCTTACAAAAAGAGTATTATAGTTTGTTACTATTTTGAATTTAAATATAAAATCTGTAGGGGGCATGTGTTTACTCTGTTTATTTCAATTTATCATTTTTAAAAATGCACTAAATATACTCTGATAAACCAGTGACTCTCAGATTTGCATGCTGAGTGACTCACCTGAGGTGCTTAAGACGAAAGTTCCCAGCTGGGGCGGTAGCACAAGGCTGTAATCCTAGCACTTGGGAGACCGAAGCAGGAGGATCTCCTTGTGAGTTCAAGGTCAGTCTGGGGTGCAGAGAAAAACTTCCATTTTTTTTTTCCTCTCAAAATAAAAAAAGGATGCAAATTTCCAGGGCTGGGGCTATAGCTCAGTGGTAGAGTACTTGCCTAGCATACGTGAGAAAAAAGTGAGAAAGGAAAACAAAAAAGCAAATTCTCAGGTCTGACTGCAACAACTCCAAACTTCTTTATCAAAGAAATCGGTGTGGAACTTGGACTTTACTAACAGTTACTTGGGGGAAGTGAGAGGTAGAGGACCCAAATCCTTTCACAGAGAAGCAAAGGCTAGAGCTGGTCTGTCGGGAGGCTGGCAAACTAACTTCCCAGTCTTTCTACTCAGGGGCTCTCCCCTGACTCAGTCATTCAACACACATTTCAGGACATTCGAGGGGACTCAGTTCCTGTCTGAAAGGAACTAATAGCTAATGTCCGACACACGTATCTCTGTCTGTCTACATCAGTGACTGACCGTGGCAGGCGGGAAGTACCGAGGGCGCAGTGTCGCCGAGAGCATGGCGGGGGATCGGGAGCTGTGTCCTCCTAGGCTGGAGCGGCTAGGGAAGGAGGAGGCGGGCGTCCATCCCCTGGGCCCTGACTATAAGGAGCGAGTAGATTACTGGAGCCCTTCTACTCACTGAGCAGGTGCGCTTTTAATGTCCTTCACCTGTACTAAAGGGAGCAGGACGGCGGAGCATGGCTGGGAGTCACAGGCCTCAGCTTGTTAACCACCGTCAGAGGAGAGAGCAAGGGCGGGAAGCCACAGCTGCCACTCAGCAGCGCCGTCTGCAAGGTTCGCCAGCATTCTGACGCGGAGCACACCATGTTTCTTACCTTAATAAGTGGATAAATAGGAGAACCCTTCAATATAACATGTTCACTCATTGTACTGTTTCTCACGGCTTTTATTTAACAACGAGATCTGTATTCCTTCAGATGCCTTCTCAGACGTACAGATTTTCTTGACTGTATGTTGCCTGTTTTATTATATACAAGGAATTTTAGTCTAGCTGTCTCCTTCTCCTTCCCCAGTTCTTCTTGACAATATTTCACCAAGCATCAAAACCAAAATATTGGAGCAATCTTGTCCTGGAGTTGTCGCCAGGCCTGAGAGAGGTGGTGTAATGTGGTGGGTAGGGCCTGGGATCTGGAGATCATCGGTTGGGTTTTTAATCCAAGATCCTTCGCTTGTTGTCTATATGGGCTTATTGTAGTTATTTAACCTTTATGTTTGCTTACCTGCAGAACAGACATGGAAGGAGTGTGATGATTAAGTGGCCACGTGCATTCATACGCATAAACCACTTAGGTCGGCCATATCGAGGGCTCAGTCAGTGCTATTTATTGTCATGAGTTTTGTTCCTCCTCTTCTTCCTCCTCTTCTTCCTCCTCTTCTTCCTCTTCTTCTTCTTCCTTCTCACTGAGCTACATCCTTAGCCCTTTGATTTTTTTTAAAGTGGGTTTTTTTGTTTGTTTCATTTTTGAGACCAGGTTTTCCCAAGCCACTAAGTTGCCCAGGTGGGGCTTGAAATTGCAGTCCTCCTGCCTCAGCTTACCAGAGTGCTGGGATCATAGGAATCTGCCACTATGTCCAAGTAGGAGCTCTTTTTTTTTTTTTTTTTTTTTTTTTTTTTTAAGAAAAGCCCACAGAGGCCTGGCTGTTTCATTATAATGGAATATACTGGTAGACTGAAGACACTTTAAGACATACTTGAAAATAAAATACAATATGTGGCTGAAAATAACCAAGCCCCCATATTTTTATCTTCCTTGCAATAAAAAGCATTTAAGACCTTATTAAGAACTTCAGCATTTATACATGAGGTGTGATTGAAAATATGACAAATGTTTAAATTTTTAAAAATTTATTACAGTAAAAGACATGCTGCCATTAACCACCTTAGAATACTCCCCCTCACTTCAAACACACTTATCCCGTCTTTCTTGCCACTTTCTGAAGCAGTCTGGAAGGCCTCTTTGGTGTCTTCCATTGTGCTGTTGTGGCTGCCTCAGTGTCCCGAACTGATTCAAAGTGTTGACCTTTCATGGTCATTTTGACTTCGGGCAGAGCCAGAAGTCACATGGTGCCAGATCCAGTGAAGAAAGTGGATGAGGACACAGTGTCGTGTTTTTACGAGCCCGCCTTTCCACGGATGGTGCTCCGCAGCAGCATCCACTGCGCTGTTTATCACATGCTGTAAAATCACGCATAAAAGAGGGTTTCCAGAACTGCAAACATAATGGGATAAGTGCGTTTGAAGCAAGGGGGAGAATTTTGAGGGAGATTGATGACAATGTATATTTTACTGTGGTGCACGTTTTCATTTAAACATTAACCACGTATTTGGATCACCCTTTGTAAAATATTATGGCACAGATTTCAAATACGGGAAAACGAGAGCAAAGACATAAAAGAGGACTGGTGATAACTCTGGCACAAAAATACACACCATAGCATTTTAAGTACACGTGACGGATGGGCCACACATTCGCCTCTTAGTTTTCTAGCAACCAGTGGAAAAACGGAGAGCTGATTTGTCACTCATGACATTAAAAGCGGACCAGTCGTGCAGCACAAGCACAATTATTGCTTATATTACTATGAGAGAAGACTTTTAAACACTGTCTATGAGACGAGGTTGCTTGATGTACCGGTTACATCCACAGCACCTTTCGACAGGCAAAGCGGTGGGTCTCACAGGCTGCTTCCGGGAACATTCCTCAAGCCCTCACCTGGAGCCCATCTAGTAATGGCCCAAAACTCAGCTCTCGCTGATTCTGCCTTATGGGGAGGAGGATTTCAGCATGCCTGGAGATACCACAACTGACACTCATTCTTAGCGTTTCAATTTCTTAAAGTGCAATTGCACTTGCCCTCTCATCCTCAAAAACCTCTCTGAGACAGGATCACTAAACCCATTTTATAGTTTAAGAAACTGAGTAGAGTGCTTGGACAGCTGGACGATTACAGAGCAATTTTGTGGATCCTAAAGACTCCCTAAGCTCTTTCTTTCTGATCGCTGGCCACGCTTCATTAGAGCCCTGTTATGGTTTAGATCTAAAATGTTCCCCCGATGTCTCATGTGCTCAGAGGTGGCACACTCAGATGGTGACTGGATCATGATGGCACTGTACTCATCGGTGGATTAAGCCTTGGGGGAGTTCAGTGCTGACTGTGCTGTTAGGAGATGGGGCCCAGTGGAAGGAGGTGGGTCACGGGGGTGTGACTTTGGAGGGAATCTTTCTCTCTAGCTCTTCCTGCTCCTTCACTTCCTGGCTGCCATGAGTTGAGCAGCTTTCCTCCTCTCTGCCCTTCCTCCATGATGTTTGTGCCTTAGAGCCAGCCAAGCATGCACTGAACTCTAAGAAACCGGAACCCAAACAAACTTTTCCTCCTGAAATTGTGGGTGTCAGGTATTTTGTCCAAACAATGGGACGGTGACAAATATAGGTCCCTTTCCTTCCTCACCTCTCATTCTCTTCCCCCCCATTATAATCTGATTTTTATATCTGCAATTCTATCAAAATTGCTATGGCCAAAGTCCAAATGATATGTTTACTGTCAAATCCAGTGACTTTTTTCTTAAATTTGAAACAATCAATTATATACTCTTTGGCATTCTGTTCTCCTTTGGCTTTTGGGACACTATTACTCCTGGTTCTCTTTCTACCTCTCTTATTACTTCTGCTTCTCAGCCTTTATGAGCAACTGCTGTCCTGCCCACCTCCCAAATGCTAGTATTCTCCAGGGTCCCATCTTTGGTCACCGCTCTGGGAATTCAGCTGCCACTTGAAAGCAGGATTTCCCAAACAAACACAGTCTTCCATGGGTCTGAGTCCCAAAGTCAGGCCTGAAGTGAAAATTGCACTTCCTCACCATGAGATTATTCACTGTTTTTTATTTTGCTTTGTTTTTACAGTTGAGTAAGAGATGGCTCAGATGTGAGGTCATTATATTGAAAACTGTCTCTTGAAAGACTGGAATTACACTCAGGGAGGAGCGGTTCATACTGTAAAGCTGTACAAGGGAAATAAAACCATTTGGAGGAACAGCAGATTCATACCTCCCATGTCATGGTCAGTTTAGTGGATAGATGTAGAGTGAGCTAGCAAAAAGGAAAGATTCTCCTGTCTTTACATAATTTATGATTTAGAGCAAAGTGCATACAGGTGAACTTGCATTACCATGACCTCACATATCTCCACTCAAACTTTCACTATTTGCTGCACATTCCTATTTGGTTATCTCACAAAGTTTCAAGCTCAACACATCCGATATTTAATCTGTCTTTACTCTTTACTATTGACCAAGTTTTAATTAACTATAGCAAGATATTCACTCTATATTATTAATGTAACAAAGATACTTCCAAATCGTAGGGACTTAACTCACAATGTGGGTTATTTCTCGTGTATATAACAGTCTGAAGTAGGTGTCCTGGGCCAGGAGATGAGGGGGTAGCGTTGGGGTGCAGAGGATCTGCTCCAAGAGGACACTGGAAGGTCCAAGCAGAGGAAGGCTCTGCCGTCTTTGGTAGGTGGCTTCTAAAGTTGTCTTGGTGTCGACATCTAGGCAGGAGAGGGCAGCAGAAGAGGGAACGAACTTTAGCAGAAAGCTACTCCTCTGTCACACTCTCCTTCTCTCCTCATTTCTAACTTGTTCTTTTACTACTATTTCTTGTGCCTCAGTTTCTTCTTCTGTATAGCAAGTATAGTACACAGCAATAGGCGATTGTGCAAATTGCTGTGTAACCTTTTGGGCAGCCATAACAAGATTTCATAGACTGACTGGCTCGTAACAGCATAGACTTACTTCTCACGGCTCTAGGGGCCGGGGAGTCCCAGGTTAAGTCCCTGATCCCTGGTCAGGGCCCCCTTTCTGCTTCAGAAATGGTGCCCTCTCGCTACATCTTCCCGGGGTAGCAGGGGGGACCCGAGCTCCCTCGGACTCTTTTGTAAGCCCTGATCTCATTCTCCAGCTCTCTGCCCTCATGATCTAGTCACCTCCCCAAACCATCAAAGTCGTGATCTTGTTTCAATATGTGGATCTTAGGGAAGACCATACCGATGATATAATCTATGTCAGGCAACTAGAATGTTCCAGTTGATGCTGTTAGTTGATTTACTATTGTGATTATCGTTGATTAGTTGTGGGGCTTCATCAGCCATCCAGTTATACCAAGAGGGAGATTTTCTTTATCACTAATTTTCAATCAGTCAGCAAGTCCTACTGATCTCACTTAAAATTATATATGTATTTATGCTCTCCTAAATGTAAAAGATAGATGTTTTTGCTATGGAAATCATAGCATATAGATTTGGATTTTTCAAAAGGAAAACAACAAAACTCGAAGGGATCTCAATGTACTCCCTCGGTTTCAGCTACCATCTTGAAAATGCGTCATATACACTGATTTGAGCTTGGAGCTGAAAGATTTTGCGAACTCTTCTTTTTCTTTCATTCTAAAGCTAAGCAAAGCTGGGACTAGGATCTGGGTCTCTCTAGTCCAGTCGAATATTCCATTATACACAGCTGCCTTCCTACCCTGCGTGTGAATGTGTGCATGCCCCTCTCGATTCCCGTTCGTGTGTTTACCTCTTAGTTTAATTGCGCAGAAAGGTAAACTAGGAAAAACCCACACACAAGTCCGCTCCCCAATACTCCTAGTTTTTGGCGGGTGTCCGTTGAAGGCAAATGATGGCAGCATGGCTAATTTCTTACGGTTACTAGCCAATTAAGATTCTAGAATACCAAGTTCGGATTCTTCTAACTTGGTTACTCTGATCCCCCAGCCCGGGGCAACCTCACCGCCTGCATCTTATTCCGAGCAGCAGATGGCGCTGTGTACAAGTCCGAAGAGATGTTTTCTGTGATCGAAGAGTCGGAGAGGAAATGCGCTCCAGCTGTCTGCCAAATGCTCCTGTAGATTCACAGACATCCTCGCCCTCTTCTTCTCAGGTCTGAATGCTCCTGATGAGTGTGAGCTATGTGCCAAGAGGCACAAGTAACACCGTCTGTATATGTGCCATGAATGGTGACACGGATGGCTGGTTCCTCACCGAACTTGTTTCCTGTGCACACAGCAGGACTACATTTCACAGTTTCCAACTGTCAGATTTGGTCATATGGCCAAATCACGGCCACTGAAATACAAAAAGAAGCAGTATGTGCCATTTCCAGGCCTGGTCTATACACACCCACTTTTCTCCCCCTCCACAGGGGGGATGTCAATGCCCAGGAGAACCTCAGAGGCCAGCGGCTGAAGTTGGCAGAATTTCACCTGCAGATGACTCCATGGAACCTAGTAGCCCTACAGCCACGGACAAACATCGGGCTGCTACAGGAGGAAACATTAAACTCTGATGCATTCAGCCACTGAAATTTTAAGGCTTGTTCTTGCAATAATTACCAACAATAAAAATTAACTGATGAAACCCTAATACCCATTTAGTATCCTAGGGAATGTGTCTGAAGGAAGTATCCATGTTTTGGCACAGTAGGGAGCTTTTTTCCCACAGAAGACTCCAAACAGGAGAAGACTGCTCCGTGTCAATGGAAATTTAAAAGGCTTTCCCACCCTAATTGTTTCATTGCGCAAAAGACCTATCTATAGACTGAAGGTAGGAGGAACAGAAATTAGCGCAGGGTGAAGGCAGAGAGAGATTATATCATGTGGCCAAGTTTGTTTATGAGTAAAGTTAGTAATTTGCCAAGCATTTTTGCATAGAGCAAATTCTTCAGTGAAAAAAAGATACTGTAATAAGCATTATTCACTATGGGGAGATTGTCTTTAAAGCTGGCTGCTATTTCTCCTTTCCCTGTACACACACATTTGTCCATCAGGAGATGGATTCTCGTTCCCTCCCATTGAACGTGGCTGGCTGTGTGCCTTGCTCTGGCCGGCGGAATGCAGTGGGAATGATACTGTGGGGGTTCTGAGCTTAGGGGCTGTGTTGATTTGGGTTCTCCAGAGGAACGGAATCAATTATGCAGGAGGAAGTATTACGATCACAGGATCAAGGTGGGACAGTCCAAAATGGCTGTCTGCATGCTGAAGAGTTAAGGGATCCCGCAGCTGCCGAGGTCAAGAAGCGGAAACCTCACAAGAGGGATGAAGGGTGCAGCCACAGCCAGAGGCTGAGGGCCTAGCAGCTCCACGGAGAACCACCGGCCGGTCCATGCTGGAAAGTGGGTAAAGCTGGAGTCTGATGTCCACACGCAATGGCAGCAGCAAAATGGAGCACGATGGGACTTTCGAGCATAAGTCAACTTCCTCCTTCTTGCTTTTTTTCATTCCATCCAAGCTGCAAGCCTATTGGATGGTGCCAGCCACCACCAGGGTGAAATTTTCCCTCTCAGTTTGCTGGCTTATGTGCCAGTCGTCTCTGGAAATGCCTCCACAGACACACACAGAAGTGAGATTTACTAATCTCCTAGGTGTCTCTTAATACAGTCACACTGACGATCAAGATCAGCCACCCCAGGGAGCTTCCACCCACTGGAACCCCGCCGCCATGTCCTGAGGAGGAAGGGCGGTCACGCCGAAGGGACCTGGAGGCCCAGGCACAGGCCAGCACTGACTGTGGCCTTCTGAATGGAGTCTGTGTGAATGTTCCGGCCCCAGCAGAGCACCTCGCTAAATGCAGTTGCATATGGAGACTATGGTCCACGCTGTGTGACGCAGAACCGTTTAAGGTCCGCCAACCCACAGAATCATAAAAAGTAATACATCATGTTGTTAGCCACTACATTGGGGTGGTTTATCCTGTGGCAATAGATAACTGAGGATAAGTGACAAATGTTTTTATGCAAGAGGTGGATGCCCCAAGGGTGTGGTGGGGGATTTAGACATGACAGGGTAGAGAAGAACATCATAAATCTGACTCAGTCTGTTAGGCCAGGAAGACCCACAGATCGTGGAGATAAAGTTCCTGCCCTCATAGTATTCATAGCAAAGCAGAGGGAGACAGAGATGCAAACAAATAGCTAGTTACTGGAATTACTAACTGGGCTGGGGACCAAACAAACAGACAAACAAAACACACACACATGAAGAAGCAATCCATGTTTAAAAGCTTCCACCGAGTTTATCAAACGAATTGGATTGACGAGTGGCTGAAGGGAAAGGCAGGGAAGGGGCAGAAGCAATGCAGGTGGAGGGAGATGATGTGGAAGCCAGTGAGGAGAGAATCGAGATGCGGACTGGAACACAAGCAGTTTGCAAAGGCGGGACTGAGAGCAGGCTGCCGTTGACACAGTGACACGCACCCTTTGTGCAGCGTCCTTTTTCCTAATGTAGCTCGCACCACCTGGCTGTGCTCTGTGCCTCCCAGACACTGGATGACACCTTGAGCTGTGTGACCTTCGTAACCAGCCACGTGGCTTTCCCAAGTCAAATGAGGCACCTCTCATTTGGGGCTGAGTGGTGTACAAATTGCAAGGTCTGATTCAGGTTTGAAAATGGCCAGTGAATCAAACGTGCCCTCCAGCCTGATCAACATTTCTCACTTGGAGAAACAGTAGTCTTTATGTCTGCAGCACCTCTTATCTTTGTAAAAAAAAAAAAAAAGCCTCAATCTAGGTTCTTTGTGCTATTATTACACAAGTCAGCAATCATCCAATGTTTTCACTTCCCTGATTTTAATTCTCCTACTTACAAAACCAACAAAAACATGAGTCTACTCACACTCTTTTCAGAGTTTTGTTATCCACTTGAGGTTGGAGGGGAAAATCTTTTTCCCTGCCCCTATCTCCTATTCAGGGCACAAGGAGTATCCAAAACTGGGTACAAATATCCACTGTGAAGCAGGAAAAAACATGCAACCTCTTTTTCTGTGCATTTGTGTGTGTGTGTGTGTGTGTGTGTGTGTGTGTGTGCGCGTGTGTCTTGTAAGGCTGGAGATGGAACTAAGGGCCTCATGTGTGCTAGGCGAGTGCTCTACCACCTACAGCTCCATGTTTAATGTGTAATCAAGAATATGAATAAGTTATATGTGAAGAAATATGAATAAGTTATGAATATACGTATCAATAAGTTGTAAGTAAGCATACACATGGAAGGTACCTGGTCCAATCAGGTAAGCAGTCGGTATCTCCAAACTCCTTCTGAAGTCCTGTCAGGAGCATCCTCCTGTCCCCACTCTTAGGTGAGCCGCTCCATACACACCTTCTGCAGAAGGCAGCCACGGACTGGAAGTCCCTCCTGACGCCACCACCCAGCATGCTCCTTGGCTCCAGCCCATTTCTGCCTGGACTTCTTCAGGCAGAGCTGCTTACCTGAAGTCTGTCCTCTTTAGTGCTCCGAACGGTCCCTTCCAGCTGGTGGTTCCATTGTCACACTTCAGCTTTCCTCCTTGCCCCTTCCCTTCACCTCTGGGACCGGGGCACTGACTCTCAATACCTCCTGCCCTCCTGCCCAATCTCTCTAGCAATCTGCCTGGCTTCCAGCCCATTCTTGCCCACCAAGGAACTTTGTGAAATCTACAGTTCATCCTTAATAGATCGGGATCCCACCCAGTGAGAGTGTTACCTTGGTTTTGAAGGAATAGTAATAATGCAATAATAGTTGTGACAGCTGCTATTTCTATACCAGGCAAGTACCCTGCACTTTACAAGACAAACTCTAGCATGCTTAATGGCTTCCTAAGGTGAGTGCCGTTTCAGGGGTAAGATGATTGAGAGTGAGAGTCAAAGGCCAATGTCTGACTTGGGAGGCACACGCAAATAGCCCACCAGCCACCAAGCCTAGATCTTTCTGTCACAAGCTGCTGCTTTTTTTTTTTTTTTCCTTAAACACTGCTGCAGGGCCCAAGGTAGGGTGTTAGCTAGGTTGATCAGACTGGACTGGATCGGACTGGCTGGTTGGCAAGTAATCCATCTCCTTCCCTGTGGCAAAAAGCTCAAGTGCAAGGCAGTGACCAAAATAAATAATAAAATAAGATGGTTGGAAATGCTTGGGGCTCATTGATTGCAGAGTCGGAATCAAAACTCAAAGGCACTCTAATGTCTAGAGCGCTGTCTAATCCGGTCATGACTGTGAGGACTTTTCTCAAAGCCCCTCGTACAGATGTGGCTTGTTTAAGCATTTAAACACCAGCACCCTGATCCCCCAGTTTGATTTCCCACAACCTGACAGCTTCACAAACAAACAGGGAGAAGGGTGCCTCCCTCCGCCCTGCATAAATAAGATTTCCATCCACACAGACTCTTTCGCGGGCTGAAAGCAGAAACTGCCAAGTCCACCCCCATAGCCATGACAAAAGATTCGGCCCTGCGTCCTGTTTCAAAAGCCGGCGAACTCCTAGGCTATTTTCACTTTTCCACTTTTCAGGGTTGCAGATGCATCTCCGGGGAAAACAGAATGACAGACGTATGCATTTAGATCAGAAGGCACATTTGGATCCAGAAAAGCTGATGGAGAAGGGAACAGTTTCTTTCTCTCAGGGGAGCAGCAGAGGCCTGCTGAAAAGTCAGCTGTAGCTCTTTTTACACCCGGAACACACTTTCATCAGAATTTAATGTGCCAGCCTTCCCCAAAGGGTGGTTTACGCTGTCTGTGGTGTTGTCTATTTCAGGTACTTCCGGGCAGCATTCTCTGTGACCTGGATCCCTAAGAACTTACCTTGTCACATTTCACTTACCAAACTCTCTTCAGCTGTAAGCAAACCATTTGATTTCTGCTGTCTTTGTTTTCCCATAAAAGGGATTTTTTTAAAAAATTCATGAAATCTCAACTTGTTTTAAAATAAATAGCTAGTTTTGATTCTTCAACTCTTTTTTTTCCCCCAGCTATTTGCTATTTCTGCCTCCTTTGCCTTGTGGAGGCTTATAAAAATTCATTAGTTGTTTTCCAAATTCACAGATGAGAGCAGTTTTTCAAAGCGCAAAGCAGATAGCGGCTGAGGCAGAGCCAGCAATCCACGTTGTTAGCCTCTGGCGCGATCAGTTTGCTTGCTCTGAGTAGGTAACACACAGGCAGATATGCGTCATGGTTGCCGTATTGAGAGGAAATAACGTGTTTTCCAGGCTCTCTGCAAATGAGGTACCGAGTAATTTGTTGAAGTCTGAGCTCCTGTCTAGGATGGAGTGTCTAATTGGATCCCCCTACTGACCAAGATATTCAGTACTAGTACACAGACTAGTAATTTCTAACCTGCAGTCTTCCTGGTGAATGGAGGGAAAGGATAACAGGGGCTGGTTTTTGTGTGTCTTCAGCGCACTAGAGAGATCAGAGGGTGCCTAAGACATCCCAAACGTTGTCCCAAGTTGGGCACCCTCATTCCCATGCAGTAAACAACCTAGGAGGTCTCTCTCTCTCTCTCCAACTGTGACACTTGAAATTTGTAGCCTCATCTTCAACATTCCTATTTAGCCAACTCTTAGAGTTTTGCAATGGAAAATTCATGCCAGATGATTATAAAGATAATCCATGTGGCGGAGTATAATGAAAGACAGGCATATAGTCTGTGACACAATCTCTCTCTCCCCTCTTCCTGCCCTCCTTTCCCAGATTCCTTCTCTCTCTTACACAGACGTACAACATACTGCACTCTATTTGTGCTTAGGGTTAGAGATGACAACATTTGGCTGAAATCAGGCTTTGAGCCAGGACTGCAGTTCTTTGTTATTTGTTTTTGTTTTACTTTATATATATTTTTATTAGTACATGTTTGCAGTACATAATGATTACATTCATCGTGGGGAATTGGTACATGGTCACGATACATCACAATTCTTTTTTTCCCCTTCTCTGTCCCTCCTTTTTTTGCCAGCATCAGATTAATTTATGTCTATATAAAGTTAATTATCATACATACAGATTTGCAACCAGACTAACAAGCCAAAAATATATAAAATATATAAGATAATTAGAATAAACAAGGTACACTTTTTAGAGACATTGTCCAATCTGGATTACAATAACTTTTTTCTCTCTCTTTTTTTCTACTGTCTTTTGTTTTGTACTTTATTTATATATTGAGTTTCTCATATAAGAGAGCCCATGCAATATTTCAGCTTGTATGGCTGATTGACTTCACTTAACATTATGGTCCCAAGGTGCATCCATTTTCCTACAACTGACTCAAGTTTATCCTTCTTTATGGAAGAATAGTATAAATATCACATTTTCTTTATCCATTCATCTTTTGATGGACCTATAGGCTGCTTCCAGGATTTAGCCATTATGAATTGTGCTGCTATAACAGGGGAATACATACATTATGATGGTGTGATGTCTCTAACTCTTTTGGGAAGATGCCTTTAATTCTTTTGGGAAGATATCAAGAAGGGGACTAACTGGGTCAAATGGAATTTCTATTTTTAGCTTTTTGAGGAAACTCTATATTGGTTTCCATAGTGGTAGTACCAATTGACACTCCCATCACAGCGAAGAAGTGTTCTTTTTCCCCACAGCCCTGCCAGCATTTGTTCTTGGTTGGTTTCTTGATGACAGCCATTCTCTCTGGAGTGAGTTGGAATTTCAGTGTTGCTTTAATTTGCATTTCTTGAATGGTCAAATACTTTTTCATGTATTTATTGGCTGTTTGTACCTTTTCATCTGAGAAGTGTCTATTCACTTCAGAAGTCTGCTTTTTGATTGGCTCCTTAAATTTGGAGGATCTAATTATTTTTGGGTTCTTTTCTATATTCTGGCTATTAGTCCTTTGTTGGAGGAGTAGCTGGCAAAATTTTTTTCCTCATTGGTTGTGTCTCTGTTGTTAGTTTCCTTTGCTGTGCAGAAACTTTTTAATTTGATGTGGCCACATTTGTTGATTTTTGGTATTATTTCGTAAGCAACTGGGGTTTAGTTCAGAAAGTTTTTGCTTATATCTATGTCTTCAGGTGTTTTACCTGTTTTGTCTTCCAGCAGATTGTGTTCTAATGTTTACATCTTTAATCCATTTTAATTTTAGTTTACTGCATGGTGAGAGAGATGGGTCTAGGTCAGTGGTGGCGAAGCTATGGCACACATATTGTTTTTCTTTTAAGACAAAAGGTGTTGATGTATGACTTGTTTTTTCCAAACTAAAACCTCAGTATTCAGGTTTAATTGCAGTGTTGGCACTTTGCAATAAGGAAGTGAGTTTTGAGTTGAAGTTTGGGCACTTGTCTCTAAAGGGTTTGCCCTCACTGGTCTAGGTTCAATCTTTGGCATATGGATATCTGGTTTTCCCAGCACAACTTATCAAAGAGGCTGTTTTTCCTTGAGTGAAAGTATTTGGCCCCCTTATCAAAGGTAAGGTAGCTGAGCATGCTATACCCTGGTCTGTTGCATTGATCCACAAGTCTGTGTTGGTTTTTATTTTCTGTCAAGACCATACTGTTTTTATCACCATAGTTTTGTACTATAACTTGAAGTCCATGATCGTGATATCTCCTGCCTTGTCTTGTTGCCCAGAATTGCTTTTGCTATTCTAGGTCTCTTCTGGTTCCATATAAATTTTAGGAACTTTAGTTCTGTAATGAATGCTATTGATACAGACACTCCTCATTTGATGACTGAGTTCTGTTCCTGCAAATAGGTCATTAAATGAATTGGTCCCTAAGTGAGGAATTGTCTATAGTGTGTACATTACAGTATTCAGAACAAGGAAATGGTCAAAGGAAACTCCAACTTTATGACTTTGCTTTTATTTGCACAACTCTTACTTGCAGTACTGTTATATATAATAGAACATAAAAATACAGTACTATACTGTACAGTACAGTCAATAAAAATTATAGTACTGCACTGTAGAAGAAGCCACCACAAGCCTGCACTCACGTTCCTGTGTCTTAAGGCCAAATGTGGGTCATTAGTCTGAGCACAGGTAGTGAGTCCGAGCAGTCATAAGACAGGTCATTAAATGAGGAATATCTGTATTTTGATTAGGACCACATTAACTCTGTGTAACAGTTTTGGAAGGGATGATATTTGTTCTGCCTATCCAGGAACTAGGACTATCTTTACACCTTCTAGGGATATTTTTCATTTTGATCTCCTTTTTCAGAGTACTGTAGTTTTCATTGTAGAGGTCTTTCACTTCCTTGGTTAGGTTAATTCCCAAGTATTTCATTTTTCCTCATTCCATTGTGAAAGGTATTGCTTCCTTAATTTCTTTCTCAGTGAGTTTATTACTGTTGTACAGAAATGCTACTGGGGATCCATCTCCCTCCTTCTTTTCTTCCCCAACTTGCTATTTTACAGTGTCTGGATTCCAGATCTTGGAGAGGCTGAGTTCTTGTTGCTTACCACTCCACCGTTTTCCAAAAAGTCCTGTAGTTCTTTGATATTTGATAACCAGTCTTATTGAGTTGGTCCTGGGACAATTCTGTGGTTTGAATGTGTCCTTCAAAAGGTATGTATTGGAAACTTGATCCCCAATGCAACAATATTGGGAGGTAGATTCTAATACTAGTAAGAGGTAGTTAGGCCGTAAGGCCATTGCTCTCATGAGTGGATTAATTCCATTATTGTGAAAGTTGGTCATCTTGGGAGTAGGTTCCTTACAAAAGGAAGAGTTCGGCTCCCTTTAATGTCCTTCTCATCTTCTCTTTGTCTTTCCAGCATAGGATGATTTAACAAGCATACCACCATTAGGTGACAGCCTCTCAATCTTGAATTTTCCAACCTCCAGAACTATGAGCCAAAAAATTTCTTTTCATTATAAATTACTTAGTTTCAGGTCTTTTGTTACAGCAGCACAAAACAGATTAAGACAATCCACCTCTGGAAGCTGTCCTGGGAATCCCACCCCACACTCCCTCCCTCATTCTTGCCCCCAAACCCTAGAGGGCCTCAGAGAATAGAAAGCCTCAAGTTGCCCTAGTCTATCAATTGCCTTCTCAACAATTAACAATCATTTGTATATTGCAGTTGTCAAAGTACTTCCCTCTACATATGACTTGATTCACTCCACACCACAACTTACTGTGATAGGTAAAATAAATTACAGCTCAGAGGATTTAAGTGATTGGTCTGAAATTATACATTAAGAAATGATAGAGTTAATATTTGGATCCAGGTCATTGATCTTCATATTATGTTTTCTACATGACATCTCCTTTCTTCCTGGGGTCTATTGTGGTCCAATATCAAAACAAACCAACTGGGATCTCCTGGTCTGGGTGGTCCCCTCAGCCACACTTAGCAAGCCCATCTGGTGGAGATGGTGGTGGGCGTTCCTGGCCTTTTTATCTGATGGCCAGGCCACTCTCTGGGATCTCCCACCAAGGTTCCCTGCTGCACTCTCGGAATGGACTTACAGACAGCAAAGGAGAAATCAATACATATGAACGCATAATGTGGAGCAAGCCATCATGATGTGGAGCCAAGGCAAGAAGAGTATAAATAAACATTCCCATAAAAATCTGCAAGATGTGCTGTGAGTGGTGTTTTAGTCTATGTAGTTGTACCAGAAATAAAACTTGGTTTGATGTCAAAATACCAGTCATCTAGCATTTGTTATTGTTTTTAATTGAAGACAAAGACTTTTAAAACCATGAGAAGTACTAACTCTGTTTCAACTTATCTCAAATGAATAGGTGCTTCTGGCTAAGACAACTTTATACTTTGTGTATTATTTTTTAGGAGAATTAGGTTGTGTGTGTGTGTGTGTGTGTATGTGTGTGCACGTGCATGCACACTGGGGATTAAACCCAGAGCCTCATGCATGGTAAACAAGTGCTGTGGCACTGAGCTACATTCCTAGTCCAAGGAGAATTTGGCTGCAAGACATATATATAGGAAGAATAATTACTCAGTCTTTGGGACTTGAATTTTTTGTTCCTCAGTGTGAGGTATATTATTTGAGGCTGAGCCCTTGAGAACATTACAGTGTCAAGTGGGATTTCTAAACAAGGATTGATTCTCTAGAGTTTAAATGGACAAATTGGTAGATAAGATTCACAGTAAATAATCTTCATCTACTTAGGGCATAGAGGAAATAATTTACAAAAGAAATGACTACAGCACTGTACCTAGTGTGATTCTCTGAGGCCACATGAGGTTCAGGTTTGGAGACGGCCAGTTTAGCAACCTTGAACTTTCCTCATTTGTCCTCACTCATTGACTCTTGTCATTTGCTTCTGAACACAATTCACAGTGGTGATTACTCAGTTTCCCTTTCTAGTTAGAACCCACTTACTTGGGTCAAAGTCGATCCTGGGCTGGTGATCATATTAACACAAGCACAGTGTTACAAATATAGATGCTCCTTGACTTATGATGGGGTGATGTCCCAGGAAACCCATTATTAGTTGAAAATGTTGTAAGTTGGGTATGCATTTACTACACCTCACTATCAAAACAGTATAGCTTAGCACACAGTACAGTGGGAGTATTGGTTGTTCCATCTGACTGTGTGGCCCTCAGAACCCACAGTGTCTCCCTCCCTCGAGCTCTAGCTGCACCAGCCAGCAAGGCTGCCAAGTGCTCTGAGCTGCCTGAACAAGGTGCTGCATAAAAGTCCTTATTCTTGCCTCTAATCTGCAGATCCTGGACTCCATGTCTGTCAATACAAAGAGAGGAATAGGGCTGGGTAGACAAGCCAATGCCTTTGAGCTTCCTGGGTTGCTGGTTGCTTCCCAGTGAGAAATACTAAATCTAGATTTAAGCCTCAAAAAGTCTTACATATTGTCTGTGATGGAGCTTCCTCTTCTGGAACATTATTTTTCCCCCCATGTGATCTACTTTTGTTCTTTGTTCAGCAGAGTCCTCCACAGCTCTAGGCTTCTCCCTTTCTTTGCCAAGTCATGGAAGCACTGTCGACATCCTCCAGCTCTCCTTCAAAATCTGTTGGAGACTCTCCCAGACAGAGGCTCTCTCTTAGATCGCTAAGTTGTGAGTTTCACTCCTCCATCCAAAGGAAAAGAGGCTAGTATGGACACTCAGATTGCATGCTCTCCAGTGCCACAACCCTGTGATCAAAGGATGCTCCTCTGCAAATCTTAGGTGACAAGGTGTTCAAAATTTAGGAACGACTTTGCAACCAAATTCAGAGTGTGATTCAGAGTGTAATGCAACCAAATTTTGCAGGATTAACAGACCCAGTTTCTTTAAGTACTCAATGAAATAGAAAAAAAAAAGGGAGGTGGGAAGGGAATGTTCTAGCAATTCTAGTGTGAAAGAGGTATAAAGAAGACACGAGACAGTAACTAATATAATGTTTCAAGTAAATCTATGGTGGCTGGGGATTTAATTCAGTGGTTAGAATGCTTGCCTAGAGAGCACAAGGCCCTGAGTTTGATCCTCGGCCCCCCCCCCAAAAAAACCAAAAACCAACTATGGCAAAAAGATTCTTTTAGATAATTGGGGAAGTTTTATGACGTATTGGGTATCAGAGGATTAATTTTCTTGGGTATATCAATGGCACTATATGATATATAACAAAATATTCTCTTCTTTTGAGATGCCTCATGAAGTATTTATTAGGAAAATGACTTGAAAACTTGGATTTGCTTTAAAATATCCTAGTTAGAATGAGGGTAGATGAAACAAATATGGCAAAATGTTGATGGTTATCAAAACTGGATAATTGGTATTTTGTGGTTTATTGTACTCTATTTGGGGGAATGTTTGGAAATTTCTATTTTAAAAAGTTCACAAGGAAGAAAATTAAATCTTTTACAATCTGAGAATTAGTTGTAAGATTAAAGTTCTCTTCGTATTCTGTCTAGTTTAGAGAGAACATAATTTTCTACTTGTCTGATTTAAGGTCTTTGGGAAAAATGATTTTGGTTCATGAAGTATGAAATGGTTTACTTGAAGCTTAAAATCTGTGCATTTTATAGATTTTTAAAAAATTGTGGAAGGACTGCTAAATTCAGTGATGTCAAAAGGTTGAAAGATGGCAGAACTTATGACAATGCCCATTTTCCCCCAAGGCAATATTTCTTCAATTTTCCCCTCTTCTTACTTCCTGCTGGAAAACATTCATCATTTTATGGTATCAGCCACTCGAGCCCCTTTTGGCTTCTCCCTCTAGAGAAAAAGATTCTACTTGTTGGCTGTTTATTCAAGTCCATTTTCCAAAATGTCTTTCCAAGTGATACCAATTTCAGGGAACCATGGAAGGAACCATGAATTGTGTGTGAATGGTGAGCATAAGACCTGAATATTCTTGATATTTAAAAATGAATTGGGATAATATGGTCCTTTCTCTAACATAAATCAAATAAGCAGAACATGCTTGGTTCAGTGGAACATATATAAACATGACATGATTCCTGCTCTTAACTGGTTCACAAGCTTTACCAAAAAGATAATATGGAATCAGAGGGAAATTCTGAAGGTGTTTTGTAGAGTGGAAGTCTGGTCCTGGCAAGGTATTTCTGAACGATGTTGTCATTTATAAGTTGTGACTTATCATTTCTATTAGGCAGTGGTTTTTTTTGTGTGTGTGCCTCTGATACTCATTATATAACTGCCAAACTAGAAAATCTATCACTGTGGTCACATATAAAAGTGAGAATTTCTTTTATGTAGCTTTCAGGAAGTTAGCAGGAAAAAATAATGTAAGATATACATGAACAAATAGAGCAGAAAAATACACTACAAGAAGGGGTCACTTGTCCCTAGGAAAGCCTCGGTCTGGAAGATTGCCACCTAGGAATGGAGAGGGGAATAGTGCTCTCCAGTAGGGCATCCAGAAATGATACCAAGAGTGGCTTTTAGAATGATTTCCTCCAGTCCTTTTTCTAACAAAACTGCATAAAGTGTAGTGGGTTCCTGAGGCAATATGGAAGACGCTTTCAGTAGGATGAGGCAGTTTGGGACTTGGGGGTGGGCTCAGAGAGAATGTGGCAGGAGGACGGGGCAGTGGCCAGCTCCTGAATCAACTGCACCCTGATCACACCCCCACCCCCCGTTTGGTTGTAGAACAGGCTGTTGTGACTCAAAGAGAAGCTTTGTCTTCTGTTGCTCCAGTCAGTATCCGTTGAGAGCTGTCGACATGGCTGTCGTGTGCAGGTGCCATGGTGTGGGGGGGACCGAGACACGTGCTTCCTGTCCATGTGTCATTTAAACTCCAGAAGTGTCCGAACCTTATTTTGCAAGAGGCAAAACTTTGGTCTTGGGCTGTGACGTAGCACAACAGTAAAGCATTTGCCTAGCATGTGTACTACAACAATAATAACAACAGCAGCAAACCTACGTTGTGGTGAATTTGACCATTAGAAACAGAGACAGCAGCCTTTGGCTCTGCATCTACAGTCCTTCTAGTTTCTAAAAACAAATATTTGTATGCTGTCATTTTATCCTCCTGGACTCGGTCCTAAACCAGTTATTTAGCATATGGGTCTAAGGGAGAGTAGCCAAGGCTACAAATTCACTCCAATATCATTTTTCTGGTGAAATAGGGAAATCCACTTAAATGACTAGATTTTTGGTTCAGTCCTGTCATCCATTGTTGTTCTATGAACTGAGAATTGAGTAGTTCTCACAATAGAAAAAAATAACTCAAAATGCCGGTAAGGCTGTTCAACTCTCTTGGTGGTCTGGCTCACTGACATTTCTAGATTCTGTTCAGAGTCATGCCCCTGACTTTTAGACATTCTGATGTGGTATATTATGTCAGCCTGGCCACTGGGACTTGGTCAAACCAAAGGGACTTGGTCAAACCTGTGGAAATATACCACAGTGGTTAATAATGCCCCCAAGAGGAGCATTAACCTTGGTGTCCATCATTAATCAAGAATATGAAATATGGAGTTTATATTTTGGCTCCAACATTTACTGTTTGTGGCCGTGAAGATTTGGGCACATTAACACAACCTCTCTATATTGCTTTGGTTCATTATCAACAAGATGGGGCCAATAATAGTCACCTTGTAAGGATGTAATGACTCAGTGAGGTAAGGCATGGAAAGCACTCAGGAGGCTGTTAATTTATAATGTGCACAGTGGTGGACAGTCAGTGAATGATGGCTATCATGAATTAATGATTATTGTCTTAATTAGGGTCTTAGTACAGTGAGAAGTTAGGAACAAAAGGGACAATTTTGTGTGATGTGGGTTGTGCAGAAATTCCTGATAAATAACGACAAACAGGAACCATTTCCAATGGAAGCTGCCGAGACTCCTTCTCATTAGACTCTCAGAATAGGCAGCGTCTGCTGGCTGCAGGAGTCTGTGCAGAGAGACTTGCCCCCAGAACTGCCTTCTGGGTTCCGGGAAATGTCTGCTAGCCGAGAAATTGCTGAACTTGGACACTGGCCCTTCTCCGACGCCCATCCCTGATAATGACCCTGCGTCTTGCTTGCTGAGCCACCGACTCACTGCTCTTTAGCACGTTTGTGTCCACATTTGACAGAAGCAGGCCTAACACCAAAGGGGCATTTATAGCTTCTTTACAAATTACCAAAGTTACCATGGAAACAAAAGGCAAAAGGACTAAAGCCCCAAGTGGGGTATCCTTTGCTTAATTGCTTATGAAGACGTGTGCAAGGAAAGGACATTTTTGGTCTGGTACAATGATAGATCTGCTCAAGGGGAGGAAATGGAGGAATAGGTAACAACACCCCGGGAGGCCCCAAACGGCGCTGTGGAAATCACAGGCCCCGTGGAAGCATTTTGATTAGAGGGTTTTACTTACACAGTCTCTCAGATTCATGCTGGAGTGCGGGGAACAAAGCTTGTGTTACACTGACTATTGTAAGATTAAACTGAAAATCTCTGGGGAGAAAACAAAATGGTCAGTATATATGCTTCTTGGTTGAGCTTTAAATCCCTTTAACAATATTACCTGTAGTTTCATCAAGGAGTTGATAAAAGTGTAGAGTGTTGCCTAAGTTTTAGTGAATTCATTCCCTTCAGGTTTGTTTAATCGTTGTGTGAAAAAGACATTTTCCAGGTATCCAATATGGACTGTGTGAAATACTCTTATTCTTTAAACTTTCATGTAAAGCCTAAACATGTAGCAGAGAACAAATTAAACCTCTATTTAAAAGTACACCTTTGTTCAAAATGTTCTGTGTAAAAACTATAGGCCTTTTAGAATTAATTCTGGTGGAATGTTCCTGCAAAAGCCATTTGTAAAATCTATACACTCTTAAGGCACAACAAGAAATATTGTATATAATTCTAAGCTGCACATGATTGTCAGTGTCTGACTCTAAAGATGGTTCGTTTAAGTACCTTAGAGAGTAAATTTTTTTTTAAAAAAAGATATCTATCAGGGAGAGGGGCTGATGCTTGGGGCTCTTACAGTGGTGTTATTTCCAGGAGCCAGCAATGCCCACTTCTGCATTGTGACTCATTTCTCCTTTGCAAAGTGTTCTTGACCTGACGGTGAGACTCAAGGTGCAAAAGCTAAATGGAAATCAAAATACAGCAAATGTTGATGTCTGAAGGTGATTGATACTAGAAAAAGACCACTCGAATAGAATCTGCCTCAAGAAGGTACCAAAATGTCATAGTAGACAACATCTGTTAGTACCTAAAAGGCTTGATAGCTACAGTTTCTGAAAAATGAGATGAAAACTTCTAGAACAGAGTTTATTTTCGCTATTAATTAACAAAATGGTTTTAAAACAATTGTGCCCTAAATCATTCAATCAACCAAAAATAAGTCAACTGTTGGTTTGAAGCATGTCATAGTCTGTGGTTGTTGCACACTTATCAGTCTGTTCAGATATTGACTCTGGGCTTGGGCATCTGGCTAGCCCTGGAGAATGGGATATTAACTAGGGTGAGCCAAGTGCCGACTTGGTAAGTCCTTGCACACTAAGGCTTGTCTTCTCGGAATGTTGCTTCTTGGAACGCAGGTGCAATGTTACGAGAAAGCCCAAGAGACCATGTGGAAAAGCCCACGCGGAGGAGGGCCGAGGTCCCCTCATCAATTCCAGCTGAAGTAGCAGTGGGGAGCCAGACTAATGTCTAGCTGTGTATGTGATGCCATTTGAGACTTTGGAGACATCTCAACTCCAAGTCAACAATCCATGAAACACAATAACCTGGTCTATCCACAAACTGAAAGATGTTATAATAAATTGTTACAAACCATTAGATTTTGAGATTTTTAAAATAACAGCAATAGATGATTAAACAAAAAAGTTACCTAAAATAGGATGTTGCTATAATACATGCCATTTGAATCTGGTATTAGAAAAATTTGGAAGGATAACCCCACTGTTAGTGCGGTTTAGAAGGGCAATAAGAAACTTCCTACTGACAGCTGCAGAAAAGAGAACCCAAGCTATGTGTTGGAAGAACAATTAGTACAACTGTTGCCTGTGGTAATATGGGAAATAAAAAACATACCTAACACACCCATGGGTCTGAATAAGGAAATTTCTAGGCAGAATGTTGAGTCTTTTGGCTTCTTTTTGCTGTCTGTGAAAAAGCATAGGAGAACGTTAAGCTAAAGAAGGAATTGTTGGGATTTCTAACAGAATTTAGAAGACCTAAATAGGAGCTATAACTTAGTGGGTTTGAAAGTGTTTCCAAGGGGCTGGGGATTTAGCTCAGTGATTAGAGTGCTTGCCTTGCAAGCACAAGACCCTGAGTTCGATCCCCGGCACCACCAAAAAAAAAAAAAAAAAAAAGTGTTTCCAAAATAAAGAAATGGCTTTGGTTTGAAGATGATATTGGGGTGCTGGCAGAAAAACAAATAGCTCCAGGGTCAAGATCTCTGTTAAGAAATCAGGAAGATTTAAGGAGTATCTCAAAGAACCTCTCAGCTAGATAAAAGATTTCTAAGAATCTTAAGAGTATCCACCCTGGCATTCAGTCCTAAAACTCAGAGGATGGCCTTGAAAGAATCTGTAAATGCAGTTTTGTCTCGTGGAGCAGATTATAGTTTGATACATGGAAAACTGCAAAAAAAATTAATGAAATCAAATAAGCCTGGACTAGCAAGACAGAAAGAGCTTGAAATGAAAGATCTCTCAAGACTTCCAAACTTCCATGGGGAGGAAGAAAGTCAGGAAAGAACCTATAAACCTGAGCCATCTATCTTGAGATGAGAAGGGCTGCCCAGGGGGCAGAGCCTGCAGCTCCCGGGGACTAGAACTGGGCCACACCCGAGAAAATGGCCACATGTGCTTGGTTGGATTTCAAAATTGATAGATGCCAGTGACTGCTATGGGCCTCCCATTTTTTTTTTTTTTTTTTTTTTTACCTTTTTTCATGGGAATCCATTGCACTTCTCCTGACCTTGCTGGTTCATCGTATATTTGGCAGGTGAGGGCCAGAAAACTTGACTTCTTAGTTTACACTTCTTCAGCTCAAGAGGAATTGCACCCAAGAGCCAATGAGATTCTGTTCTTGACACCATAATGGGATGGGATGACGTCTTGGAGCCTTGGATGGGTTATGGGTGTTTTGCATGTGGGGAGAACATGACCCATCGGAGGCCAGAGAGTGCTCTGTTGTAGGCTGGATTTGGTGGCCCTCACTGCACCCCACTTTCTGGTGAGGTATACTTTCCTCCCTTGTGGGCTCTTGGCTTGATCACGGGACTAGCTTTGGACAAGGGGACTTTAGAAAGAGTGGTGTAACTAGAGACCTGAAAAGTACTTGAACAATGGGACATGTTCTCTTGGAAGAATCCTTGAAGCCTGGCCACTAAGCTAGGTAGAAGCCCAAGCAACCAAGGGTAGGTGAGCTGAGGCCCCAGAAAACACTTCCAACTAAGCTCTCCATCAATGGCCAGCACTAACTTCCAGCCGTGGGGCCATTTTGAACATTTGTGTCATGCTAGCATCAGCCACCAACAAGTGATGCAGTAAAACCATTCAGTCAACTGGCAGAATGATGAAAAATATCACATTGTTATCACTTTAAATTATTAAATATATGAGTGGTTTGTTATGCAGCAACAGATAAGCCAAATAGAGAGTAGTAATTTTTAGATAAAATTCTATAATAGCAGGATAATATATCTTCTATTTTACATTTGACTTTTGCCGTACAGTCACAAAAAGGGCTATACATATGTGTGTGTGTGTGTGTGTGTGTGTGTGTGTATATATATATATCAAAAATTACTGGAGAGTTTTATTAGATTTTTCCCAATGATTTTAACTGTATTTAACTTTAAATTATGTTAATCCTTTCATATTTGTATCACTTTCTTTTTAAGTATCTTTCACACCATTTCCTTATTGAATTTTTCTTCAATTCACTAGTCAAATTGTTTTATACCCTAACTTATTGATGGCTTAGCATATATTTCAAGCCCTTTTACAATATCATTTTTGGAAGTCTTGAGAGGTCTTTTTGTCAATATAAAATATTGCAGTTTTGGAATGTTAACAATTTCTGCAGTCAACTTTCACTGTACTTGAATTTTTCATCTACAATAACTGATGAAATAGATATTAATGATTTGAGAGAAGAGATATTTGGATGGGGACTAATTTTATCAGTGGTTAGCTTATTAATAAGTGGTTGAGATACATGATGACTTTGTTTCTATTAAACAACTCAGATAATGGGTTTTCAGAGTAGGGACTTCTCTACCATTCCATTTATACCTGACTATGTCTCAGTACCAGGTGATGCTGGGCTTTCTGGGAAAAGCTGAATTGAAACAGGTGATTTAGACTCATTGTCTAAAAGAGACTTTCTGCTTTTCACCCTGAATCTAAAACTTGGTACCAATGTACTCAAGTACAATTTAGTGAGGGAGAGAGCCAGAGAGAAGTCTGGATTCTTGGTTGAGGTACTGGCCTGGTTCAGCATACTGCTGTAGGTGTGGAAGAGGTGAAAAAGAGAGAGGGTACCTCTGAGAAGAGGGCTTCTATGGTCTATAAAAGCAGGCTGGAGAGAGAGATGGCTCACCTGTCTTATCCTTGAAGGTACTGTAAGAAATAGGCTTTGTCTTTTCTGTCAAAGCACAAGGCCCAAGCAACTCTATTTTGGATTTATTTAAATGATCTGGCTGTCTACTCACTACCAAGCCCCCCTCTGTTATCTTCTGAGCTCCAAGAAATGGTGACTATCCCCTTTTGCTGGAACATAGTTGGTTTCCAAGATAAAAAACAAGGACTTTCTACTCCACATGTCCCCTCCCTCTGACAACACACCACCCCTCCCTCATGGATAAGAACCAAGGACTTTGTGTTCCACACTGCGTGCCCCCCTCTCTAACTTACTCAGCAACACCGTCTCCCCACCATGCCCCTCGAGTTGGTCAACCATGATAGATTGTAAGCCTTTGAGTTCAGCCAATGAATTTACAGGTCAGCTGTTTCTCCTGCATCAGGGATAAAAGGGACCACCCTCCTTTGTCCTGCATGCCTGCTACCTTATGCTCCCACCCTCCTGCAGAATTAAAAGTCTTGTCGAGATCTCTTGCCTTGTGTCTGAGTGCTTAACTATCTGTACCAACAAATCAAGTCTGGGAGCTTATTTCCAACAGTACCAACCACGAGCCTGTTTATTGGTGGATGTGACCTAGTGAATGTTAATAAAAGTAGTCACTGTTCGTCTCTTGTGGGAGGAGGGGAAAGCATGGAGTAGAGAGCTGGAAGATCAGGAAAAGAAGACTGAAGAATCCCATCCATAGCGCTGAGGGTTCTCCAGGGGAACAGAATTAATTGAAAATACACATACAATTCTGCAAGGGGATTTGCAAGGTAGGCTTACAGGGTCAGAGGAGGGACGGTCCACAACGGCCACCTACAGGATCCGAGGCAGGAGAACCCAGTAGCTGCTCAGCCAGCAAAATGGAAGCCATAAGACAAGAGTGATTAAGGATGCAGCACCAGGCTAAGGCTGAAGGTCTAGACACTCCCGGAGGGTCGCTGGTGTGAGTCTGTGTAGGAAGCGGAGAAACTGGAGACTCACATCTAAAGCAATGGCAGCAAATAATGAATCTGCTCAGGAAGGTTGGAGCTCTTCAGAATGGGAGCACTCTGTCCTTCTTTCCCTTTTACTTCTGTCCAGGTAAAGGGCTATTTGTTAGTGTCATCCACATCCCGGGTGGGTGTCCCCCTCAGTTTGCTGGTCTACATGTCACCCACCCGCGGACACACCCAGAACTGTGCTTTACTGGTGTGCTAGGCATTGTTCAATCCATTCCAGTCGAGGCAGCATGATGAACAGTCACGCCTTCCCACCGCAATATCCATCTTATTGGAGAGAGCTCACACATCGGATGACAGGTTGGGAAGCCACAAAGAGGGAAAGGAGGGAGGTGCTGTACTCTGAGGACAGATCACTCTGCACTTTTCTCTTCCGTCTGCTCTGGGGAAAGGAAGGAAAAGAACTGAGCTCAGAAAGCCACATCCGGGCAGAATTGCTTAGCAGCCAACTAGGAGAAGCAGGTTGCAGGAATGAGCCCTCGTCTGCTCACTCTCAGAAGACTGCTGAAAAAGCTGACTTTGCCCAAAGCCTGATACCAGAGCTAGGAGGGAGTTGGCTTCAAGAGAGGACTGATGCGTACAGAGTAGCTATGGAGCGAAGAACAGGAGCTCACAGTAAGATGAAGCTGTGACTAATGAGAGTGAAAAAGGTGGAAAGGAAATATTTGTACTCTAAATTGGTTAATTTAAAATTTTTTTCAGTATCTTTGTGTGTGTGTGTGTGTGTGTGTGTGTGTGTGTGTGGTACTGAGCACTGAACCCAGAGACTTCATGCTGAGCTACATCCCCAGCTCTTTTTCAATTTTTTATTTTGAGACAGGGTCTCACTAAGTCACTAAATTGCCTGAGCTGGTTTCAAACTTGTGATCCTCCTGCCTCAGCCTCCCACGTATTTCTAGCTGGGCTTGTATTGGTAAATATCAAATTTAGTTATCTGGGCAAAGAGCTACATTTTGGTAAATAATGAGAACATTTACAGCTATGTAGCTGTAATCTACCCTTCAAAGGATACATTTTGAGTTTGAACACACAAATTAAATACAAAATAAGAGAACATTTAAATTGAATAAACAGTTGAGTGCTGAATTAACCTGCGATGGGCTAAGGTTGCACATTTATAGTTACTTGAAGTATTCATTTATTGGTTCATTCAACAAATATTTGAGTTCCTGTTCAGGGCCAATCGTTATATCTAGTGTTCATATTATTAATGCAGGTTTGGAAAGCATATTTTTAAAAGGTATAATGTATAAAGTGGGATCACCAGCACAAAATAGGACAAAGTGGAAATTTGGAAGAAGTAGATATTCTCCTACAAAGTAATTCACCTCAGGGGCAGAAATTGCTGAAATACTGATCAAATCATGTCTTTCCAACCAACACTCAGCTAGAAAGGCTAATGCGTGCAGAGTGCGAGTGAAAAATCACTTAGGGAAAACGTATTCTATAGTTGGAGTTTTTTCCCTAATGCCAAAAAAGGCTGAAATCAGCACTTTCTAGTTGTATTTATGTTTCAGAGCAGTCTTTATTAACCCCTTTAATGCACTGTTTTTACAGCAAATATGAGAAGACCCAAGCTTCTTCCACACTTTCTACTCATTTCTCGGCAGCCCATCACCAAGCCCCACGAGCTGAGCATCCCGTGAGATCGTTGCTCTGGAATGAGAAATTGTTCCTCCGGTAAACTTTTCAACAGGATCTTCTTAAGTTTTCTGGGCAGCTGGCAAAAACATTGTACCAACAAATTAAAAGTGCACAGTGCTTGGAGTCTTTATAAACGTTCCCATGTTTGCTGTCCGGCCAGCTTTACACGTCCCCGCGCAGATCCTGATGTGCTGGGCCGTGCTGCGCGTCAGAGGTGGACACTGGCCTGTGCATGTCATTCGTGTGCTTCCAGTTTGCCGAGCGGGCCCAGCTGTGGTCCACCCCGCAGCGGGAGGCTCTTCCCTTCTGAGGACTTTGCCTGCCTTCCCGCAGCCATGTCTTCTACTGCATTCCCAGGAGACCCCACTTCCTATGGGAAAGAGGCCCTTCTTGACAGCCTCTCAGAGGCTTTATGATAACCACGTGTGTTGCCTCTGCTCCGTCTTAAGCTTTGGTTTGTGTTATTTTCCACTTCAAGCCCAATGAGAACTCCCTTGCTCTCCGTCTGAGGGTTTATTATGCTCTAATTTATATGAAGGGAAAGTGGACCGCTCAGAGACTCACCTGACACTCAGGCCTGCTAATACACAAGCCTTGTGTGTACTGTGGACATTTTGTTTTGTTTTGGTGTTTTTGTTTTGCAATGTTGGGGACTGAATCTGGAGCCTCCCACAGGCTAACCAAGCAGGCTAGCCCTGAGCTATAACCCAAGCTCTTTCTGTTTTACGGCTCTCCATAAATTGCCCCAGCTGGCCTCACGCTTGTTATCCTCCTGTCTCAGCTTCCCAAGTAGCTGAGATGACAGGCGTACACCACCACACCCAGCTCATTATGTGGACATTCAAGTGAAGGCAGTGAATAAAAAGATTTTCAAGCCATTCTTTCCCAGGCAAAGTTTATGTCTTTGAAGCCTGATTTTGTTCTCCCTGCCTGCTCTATCATACCACTGGACTATTGGATGTATGTGCAGAGGGCAGCCTCTCTTCTTGTCCATTGCTGCATCCCTGGTGCTTGGAATAATGCCCAGCGTATACTAAATGAAAGGCAAACACTGAAAGTTATTTGTTGAAGCATCAAAGTTGAATAATGAATATAGTGGCAAAATGCTCAGCCCATGTCTACCATTTCCATTTGGTATCTAAAAATTTGAACAAGACGTTGGGAATTTGGTTTGCTGGACTTAAAATTAAATCAAGGATTCCCTTCCTTAAAAAATTGACTCATTGCTTGTCTCCATTTTTCCAGCTGTGGAAACAGCTTTGCAGTGTGTTCATCGTGGCTCAGAGTGAGGATGCAACCATAATGCCTCACTGAAGCACTGATAACAGCTAACCAAGTGTGATGCCTGTGCACCTTCCTCTCCTGACAGACCAGAATCATCATGGACTCAGCACCGTAAGCTTCATCCTAGTTCCCACGTTGCATGCACTTGGTCCTATCACAGACAATGTTGCACGTGTTAAACTGCCCCCAAAAATGTGCCCTGCATTATTGTGCGGGGGAAAAAAGTGCAGGTTTCGACCAGGCATTCCCATAACATTCCTTTTATAGAACAAGACTCCATCAGCGGCTTAACATACAGCATTATCTCTTAGGAAGGAGGCCCCATTTGGGAGCCAGGGAACGCCAGGCAAGGGTCCTGACCCTAAGCCTGTTCCCAGCACCCCCAGCGGCCTGTAGCTATGTGATCCCCGGCAAGGCATTCGACCTCTGGGGACTCCAGCTTCTTTATCTGTGAAATAACACTGGCTTCCTGCCTCCCAAGGATACCAGAAGGAAGAACAAGTTAACATTTACACTGTGCTTTGGGAGCCTCCAAAAGAGGCCCTGCAGGACCAGGAAATGTGTTCCGCTGTAATAGGAAGAATATTTATTCTGTTTAGGCTTTCTGGGTCCATTCCTTACTATGTAATATTAAAATAGCAGACAGATATACAGAAAATTCTGAACTTTAGTAGGATAACTCTGATTCATGGCTGCTGGAGGGTTTGTTTATTCATTATTAGCTTTGTGGAGAGGGAATTCTGGGGAGATCACTTGGTTGCTATGGGAGAAATATCTGATTTTGGATCCTGCGCAGGAAATAGCAGGTAGATTCCTCTATTAAAGAGTAGCGATGAGCAGAGATGGAGTATTCTAAGTCTGGACTTCATCAGGGTTTTAAACTCCTGGAGGGTAAAAATAGTGTCTTATGTGTCTTTATAGCTCCAGTATTACCCCAGTGCCTGACACACAGCTGGTCCTGAGTTTGATCCAGTTAACGAGTGAGTTGAACTGGATCAGAATCACAACATCATTCTTCACCAGCGATGTGTCTCTTTTCCGTTATTGTATATTGCAGGCAAGAACATCACTTTTACAGGCCCATCATGTGGGCCTGAAGAGTGGAATGCGTAAGTGCCAGCGCTGACACATTGCTGTGTAGTAACTGCTGTGATGCTCTTCAATCACTAATGCCTGAGTACCCAGGACAGTGCTGAAACAAGAGCGGGATGCGCATACTTGTGGCCTTGTTTTGCGTCTGTGCCGGGAGAGCAGTGAGTTAACCCTTTGGAACTTAGTTCCTCATGTGCATAAAAAGGTGATAGAATTTGATCTAGTTGACAGCTCAATCCCTAGAATATAACCCACTATGATGAAATCTTTTATGTCCTTACTTTTTTATTGCAACTATATCAGAAAAACATATAAAATATGTTTATGAAGATGAATAACCCTGTAACAATTGCCACCAAGGTCAAATTGTGGGACATTGCCAGCACTCCAAAAGCCCATCAAGTCTCCATGCATCATTTATACGCCTCATTGGTTATATAATATGCCAGCCACTCAGACTGCTTGAGAATGCTATATGCTATTTAAATATCTGAATGTGCTACAATTTACACACCACTCCCCAAAAGCTGGCAATTTTAATTGTTACTTCATATTATATTAAGTTCTTATAAACTAAGGTCTGTTTTGCCTTCCTGATATGATTATCAGATGATCACACCCTATTTCCAGCACTGTAGTTATACAATCTACATTTCTAATATCTGAAAGGGCAAATTACACCTGCCAATCCTCTTTCAAATACTACTTACCGTATTTCATTAATTTGTTAGTTTTCCTTCTCTTTCTGATTTTGAAATACTCTCAAATTTACAGAAAAGTTACAAATCCAAGGCCGAAGAAATCAATCAAGGACACAAAAATTGAAAACTAATATTGAGAGTAATCTGTGTTTTGGCAGACATTAATGGCCCATTGCTTTTTATTGCTGAACAGTACAGTACCGTCTGCTTATGCCTCTACCTGTGGGTGGACTTTTGGGCTGTTTTCAGTGTTTGGCTATTACCCATTAGATCATGAATAGTCATACACAATTTTCCCTGTGAAGTGTGTTTTCTCTTAGGTAAATACCTAGGATGACTTAATCATCAGTTTAACTTTTTTTGAGTTTAACTTTTAATGTAATTGTCATATTGTTTTCCAAAATGATTGTACCATTTACACTCCTGACCAGCAGTGAACAAGCACTCCAGTTCCTCCACATTCTTGACAACACTTCCTATTGTCCTCATTGTCTTTAAATGTTTAGAGGCACCTCGTTATGGTTTAAATTTGTGGCTTCCTAATGACTGTTGATATTGAGTATCTTTTCACATGCTTATTTGCCATTGTCACATCTTCTTTGATGGCATGTTTTTTACAAATCTTTTACATATTCTTTGCATTGAGTTATTTTCTTGTCATTGAGTTTTGAGAGTTCTTTCTGTATTTTGGAAATGCATCCTTTATCAGATATATGCTTTGCAGACATTTTCTTCTAATGTGTGGCTTGGCATTTAATTTCTTAAAAATGTCTTTTGAAGAGCATAAGTTTTAAATATTTATAAAGTCCAAATTCAAGTTAGTGGAGGTTTTCTTGTAGAAGTTTTATAGTGTTAGATGTTATATTTTGACTTAATTTTTGTATACGACTCAATATATACATTGTAATTATTTTTTTACATTAGTTCTGGTGCCATTTCTTTAAAGGACCATCCTTTTCCCAACGAGTTGCCCCTGCAGCTTTATAGCAAGTCCGTTCTCTGTACATATGGCTTGTTTCTGGGTTTTATTCTGCTCTGTTGCCTTATGTGTCTGGGTTTGCACCAAAGCACATTTTATTGCTTATTATCGCTTCATAATAAGTCTTAAAATCATGTTAGTCATCTAATTTTGTTCCATTTCTAAGTCATTATCTATGTCATTTGCATCGGTTCCTTAGATTCCATTTAAAATGTTGAACATGTTTATCAATTTCTACCTAAATTCCTCTGAGATTTTTATTGAGACCACATTGAATTTGTAGAGCAATTCAGTAAGAATAGATATCTTAAAATTGAGTATCCTGACTTATAATAAAAAGTGTATCTCTCCATTATCCAAAGTCTTCTTTAATTTCTCTCAGTAACATGTTGTAGTTTTCAATGTGTGGGTCTTTCACATATTTTATCAATTTTGTTGCTGGGTAGTTAATATATTTTGATGCCACTGTATATGGTATTGTTTTTAAAATTTCATTTTCCTATGGTTTGTTGTTAGTATATAGAATATAAAAGATTTTTGTGTGTTGATTTTGTATTCTGTACCTTACTAAACTTGCTTGCTAGTTGTAGTAGGATTTTCGCAGATTCATTTGGATAGAGAGATGGTCATGTCACCTGCAAGAAGGTTTTCACTTTTTTGTTTTCAATCTGGGTGCTTTTCACTGACTAATTGGACTAACTGGAATCTAGTACACACTGTTGAACAGAAGTGGTAAAGGACATCCTTGTCTTTTTCCTGATCTGAGGGAAAGGCACTCAGTGTGTCTTATTAGGTGCAATGTTAGCAGCACACTCATCCCCAGTTCTCTGGCTCAAGTTGAAGAATTTCCCTTTTTTGCTAGTTTGCTGAGGGCTTTTCATCAAAGTTTCTCTCTCTCTTTCATCTTCCTTCTCTCCCTGCCCCATCTCTCTCTGTAAGCATGTATTTCTTAATTTATTAAAACTCAAAACTACTAAAATTGTTGGGATAGACAAAGATATAAATTTACATACAAATTCATATACAACCATATTTTTATATCAATTTTTAAAAAATCCATAAACTCAAATTTCAGTCCCATAGGATCATTACAGTTTTCCTCCTTTCCATGTCCAGAACTCCCTTCTTTGCTATTAAGAAAACTGATGTCCCTTGTTCTTAATATATCTGCATATGGGATGCACCCCTTGTGTGTACCCATTCTCCCGTCACTGTCGCTGACACCTCCCCTTACCTCCTGCAGGTGCCCGTGCCTCACACTCAGGCCCTAACAGTCACACCATTGTGCTGGCCTCCCGGATACGGACATTCCCATATCCTGCTTGCCTGCCAACGTGCCGGCCTGGGTGCTCCTTCTGCATGGCAGCCACCTTGCCCTAACCACACTCTTAACGCCCTGTACCGGGTTACCCCTTCCACATGGAAGTCCTTCCTACTTGCTTGTGCATCGACATCCTCCGTGGATATCTTCCCCACCTCTGCTGGCTTCTCGCAGCCATGTCAGGCTGCATCCCTGCCAGTCCCCTCTTTCCCTGTGGAGACACTGATTCTCCGCAAAGGCTGCCTTCCATATTGTTAGCCTTCTTGGCTTGTCAGGCTTCACAGTCCTGTAATAGACTACTCCTGTGCAAGGACTCCCTCCTAACCCAGCCTGAGGTCTGGCCTCTTGCCCTGGGTCACTCCTCTGTTGATGTGCTTCTCAGCCCTCATGGCTTGTACCTGTAGTAGTGGGTAGTCCATGTAGAAGCTCCCCTTACCTTGCTTGGACTCCTCATCCCTCCTCCTGCCCCAGTCCTAGAGACCTAATTTGCCCGGCCCCAACTAAGAACTTTTAGGACTGTGTTTTTTTGGAAAGGAGCTGAAGAAGAGAAGGAAAAGGAAGCGATTATTTATTTTTTATGATTAACAGAATACTTTAAAAATCAAACTCAAAAGAGTACCATTGTATTTTTTACTTAGATTTTGTTAAAATTCTTTTGGGAGGAAATGACATTTTGATAGTACTAGGTCTATATTTAGAAAATTTGGCTCCTTTATTATGGAAGTGTCCTGTGTAAGGCAAGTGCAGCCATAATGAAGGTCAATTGCTACAATCACTAAGGGCAAAGGTCAGCATGCTCCGGGCGTCAGGTAAACGCTGTGATCCAGGAGGAAGTATCCTGCACACTAAGGGAGCTGCAAGGCTTTGCCAGCATATTTCAACAGACTCCGTGCAGATCTAAAGAAGGAAGAATACAACACTACTTTTAGCCAAATTTATGACATTGATGCATTTACTAGAGAGACCAGATTTAATGAACTTTTAGAGGTAGTTCCATTGGCTTTCTTGATTGGTGGACTAAAATTTGGATGCAACGGTGGCCTCTATTTAATGAGGTTAAGATGCCAGAGCTTTCCTGGCATAATGTGGAGGGGGGACTCCAAAGACTTAGGGAGTTAAAAATGCCAAACTGAGTGTTTCACACATGACCTACACAGCCACTTCCCAACTATATTCCACGAGATGACCCTGGAAAATTCCCTTCATGAAAGTAATGAAAAATTTATCAGTAGTCAAGATATGACTGTAAAAGACACCACCATTGAGACGGCTTCCCTGATTTCAAATGGGATAATGGAATTCTAAAGTCGCAAGAGCCAAGTGGCAGCACCTAACTGCTGACAAGGTGAAGTCTACCATAAAGGGCAGGAGGGGCAATACTAGAAATCAGAATGTTTTGTTTGCAGACATATTTACCAGCAAACAGTTCATCATCAAGTCACTCTGAAAGAAATATATGCTCAGCCTACTAGAATGGCCTGATCTATATAACAATCTATACAATAGGAAATGCTAAGTCTAAGGGCTGAAAACCTGATTTGAATTGCCATAGAGAGGAATTTGAGCCTCTTACCCATTTTCCAGACATAAGCAAATCCACAGACACGCAGCCCTTTGAAGAAGATCAGGTCCCCTTGAGGAAGGACCCTACATCATTGCACAAGTACGCATCATAAATCCCCCTCTCAGTCTCCTCTGAAAGGATGAGAGTTGATTTTCTAGAAGTGCTGCGCATTGGAAAAAGAAAACACTCAGATCTTTTGGAGACTACTAGATACTGGCTCTGCACTGATACCAATTCCAGACAGACCCCAAATACCAATGCTGCCCCGAAGCGAAAGTAAGATCTTACTATATTCAGATAAGGTAGATGAATTTTAGTGCAAAGAAGACACATATTGGGGCAGGTTGGTCCAGAGATTCATGCAGTGGTCACTTCCCTGGATTCTGAGGGTATAGTTGAAAGGGACACAATTGACAATTGATGAATCCTCACATTTGCTCTCCAACCTGTAAGCAATAGCCATTATTGTAGGATGAGCTAAGCAGGAGGCCTTAAAACTTCTATTTCTACCAAGAGAGTAAATTAGAAGCAATTCTTGATCTTTGAGGAGATTGCAAAAATTAATACTGCCATCAAAGACTTGAAAGAAATACAGGTAATGATGTCACACGTCCTCATGCCATCTCCACTGAACTTACCAGCACTGCCTGTGCAATCACATGAATCTTCAAGAATGAGTGAGGCCTACTGTAAACTTAATGGGATAGTAACTGAAATTCCAAGCACTGCCCCAGATGTACTGTCTTTCCTGGAGCAGATCAGCATGACCCACCAACCTGCCTTTTCCTCTATACTAGAAATTGTTTGCTTTCACTCACTGGGGATAATGCTATACTTTCACTCTTGCCTCAGACCCCTGCTCTCTACCACATTCATTCTGCAGAGACCTTGATTGTCCCAACAGTCCACACATCACATTTTATGCAGAATCAAGTATTTTAGAGGCCTTAGTGACATACATGTGAACTAGAAGTTGAGAGGTAAACCCCCTGAACTCAACGATTTATCACCTCAGTAAACCTTCTGGCTCAATTGTTACTCCTCCAAGGTGAAGGTGAAGTGGCTGCTCCTTAGACCACTTAAAATGGAAAATGGGAGAAATGCTCAGCCAGTCTTTTTATATTAGGGGAAGCCCCACATGCTACATTTGAATGTGCTTCTTAGACCTATCTGTAGAGTCACCTGTGGGGGTGCTAGTTTCAAACAGAGATGAGCAATAGAAGTGTGTGCAGCCAGTTCAGGTATAGATCATACCATGTGTCACTTGAGTCTTATTACCTACCAGGTCCGGCGATACTTAAAATGTCTATGAGCACAAGGTCCTGAGTTCGAACCCCAGCACCAAAATAAATAAATAAATAAATGAATAAATAAATAAATAAATAAATAAATAAAGTCTATGGAAATCAGGATGCTGTGTGGAGTGTCTTACAGGCACTCATAAGATAACCATGGTGCCCACCAGCTTCATTCTGGCCATCACTACTTTCCTCTTGAAAAATGGCTTTTACCCTGCCACTGGGCCTTGATAGAGGCTGACTGCCTAAACATGGTATGTTGGATGATGAACCATAAACCATGAGCCATGGACCATGAACCATGGACCATGAACTGGATGTTGTCTGACCCATCCAGCCATAATAAGGTTGTGTGTGCAACAAGACTCTATCATAGGAAGGTAATGGTATATAACAGCCTGCACATGGGCAGGTCCAGAAGGTACAAGTAAGTCAGGAGGGCAAGTGCTCAGATTCCTTTGTGTATGAAAATGCATCACCCCTTCTCCCCCACCACAGTTAATGGTTTCCTGGGGATGCTCCTTATGATCACGTGTTAGTCTCCTTTCTGTTGCTATAACAAAACACCAGAGGCTGAGAACTTTTTGAAGAAAACAGGTTTACTTACTTCACAGTTTTGGGGACTAAAATTTCCAGATCAGGTGGCCCTGTTGGTTTGGCCTCCATGGAGGCCTAATGGCAGATGGCCTTGTGGCAGCAGCATATGTGAGAGCTGAAGATCACATGCCAAAACAAGAAACCAGAGATTAAGGCGGGACAAATCTTGTTTTTTTTTTTTAATTTTATTTTAATGGTACATTTTAGATGTTCATAGTGATAACATTCATCGTAGGAGATTTGTACCTGTACATGATATATAGTCTTGCTGTTTTATAACAGCTCATTCTGACAAGAATGAGCTCAATCCACAAGAACAGCATTAATCCTTTCCCAGGGTGATGCTTCCAATGACCTAACTACCTCCCACTGGGCCCTTCCTCTGAAACATTCTACCATCTCCTCATACTGCCACACTGGAGACCAAGCTCCCAGCACACAGACCCTTGGGAGACAAAGAACATCCAAACCATCACAGACCAGCTGACTAAGAGAGAAATAACTCAAGTCTAGTTTACCGACCATACAGCATTATCTGCAGTGAAAGGCACTGTTATAGAAAATGTCTCCCAGCGGGTAGTACTTTGAATAGTCTGTTTAGTACATGTGATATCTGGACTAAGAGATGGCTGGTCGTTCAAATGATACAAATTCATGGTCGGTTGCTAGTGGTTTATTTGAATGGCTGGGAATTTGAAAGAAATAGTGTCAAGAAAATTGGTGACAAGGACATCTGGGGAAGAGAGATATGAAAGGACCTCTTATAATGATCACAGATTGGGGGGACATTTGTGTCACACGTGAGGACCAAAGTGCATTCACAGAAGAGAAAGTCCTTCGTACTACAATTAGGTGCGCAAACCATGTACTGTGTGGATGTCCATGAGCCACCTGAGAGCTTGTTTACAAGCCCATGAACAGAGTGGCCATAGTGGGAGGGAACAGACTATTCTTTGGCTCAGCCACACCCGCTTCCCCTTACCGTGCCTGCTCTGGGTAGTACTACTGCTGAGGACTAATGAGTCAACAGGGAGCAACGCCGATTCCCTAATATCAGCCATTCACCTGGGAAACCAGCAAGCAGGTCGATTACATTGAACATCGTCCATCTTGGAAGGAGAAGACATTTATCCTCACTGGAATACTTTCTGGATATAGATTTGCCTCCCACCTTTAAGGTTCGAACCAGTAGCACCATCTATGGACTCCCAGAATACCTCATCCACCATCGTGGAATTTCTCACAGCATCAGCCATTCCCATAGCGTGGCTCTTTTCACAGCAATGAAGTAAAGCAAGGGGCTCATGGCCACAGAATTTACTACGCTATCACAGGCTTCACCATCTGGGAGCAAGTGGGCAGGTTTTAAAAGTCATAAAGAAAAATTTGGTTATAGTATCAGTTGGCAGTCAGCGCCCTGAAATGATAAGCGATGTCTTGAAGGATACTGTCCATTCTCTGAAAGAGAGAAGGCTGTTACGCATTTCTTAGCTAGGACAGATGCGTCCAGGAATCAAGGGATGGAAATAGCTTGGGTCACTAGAAAATCCAATAGTTAATTCATAGAATTTGTGTTTCTTCTTCTGGCTACTTTATGTTTATTTGGAGGTCTCTGTCCCCAAAGAGGATCTGCTCACCACAGGACATACCAACGGCTCCACCAGGAAATGAGTCCCAATAGATACGGCCCTCTGCGTTACGGAGGGGAAGGAAAACACGCCTAATGTGTCTGAAATGTCCCCGGGAAGGACAGACTCTGGAAAGGGGTTCTGGAAAATACATTCTAGTTACTACTGAAGAGTTTTGATTCTGTCAAATTTATACAAGAAGAGAGGAAACAGGCATGCATACTACTTTTTATTTATTTGCTTGTCTAAATGGAAAGAAGTCATAGCTTTAGGGTTGGTAGACATAGATAAATCTTTTCCAGTCCTCTGAGGTACTTGCAGATGCAAGGAAAAAGAAAAACTTTCTTACTATCTTGTCTGTATAAATTATAGAACTGAAATAGAGCAGGGCCTCTGATAATACAAAATGCATGTTAGGTCAATTCCACATTCCTTGAGCCACTGCTGGGAGTTAGGCTAAGGTTCCTACTAATTATGTACGCTAAGTACCTCCTAAACTCAAGGCCAACTCATGCTTTTAAAACCCTTTCCATTTTTGCCCCTATTGTAGAGTTGTAGTAAAGTGTGTGGACTCTAGAGTCTGATTGCTAGAGTTTGATTCCTGGCTAAAATTCCGATTTTTGACTCTCTGATCTTGAATGAATCAATTAACCTCTCTGTGTCTAAGTTTCCTGAGCTGTAAAATGACAATAATAGTAGTATCGGGCTGAGGATTTAGCTCAAGTGGTAGAGCATTTGCCTAGCAAGTGCAAGGCCCTGAGTTTGATCCCCAGCACCACACACACACAAAAAAAATAGTAGTATCTACTTCAGATGTTATTTAGAGACTTAATTATGATAACATATGTAAAGTCCTTGCCACAGTACTTGGCCTATAGGAAACAATGAATAAATGTTAGCAACTGTTGATATATTAAAATGTGGCAATGCTTCCTCTAAGTCTGCTTGCCAGGAACGTAAACCATTTCACATCCCTCTTCTCTCTTTCTCTGACAAACTTACAGGACACCTGTTGAACAACTGTGGTGGATTGAATTGTGTCCCCCCACTGCCCCATTCGGATGTTAAAGCTCCTCCCAGAGTGACCATATTTGAAAACAAGGCCTTTGTGGAACTAAGGTTAAATGAGTTTCTAAAGGGACCAGTACTGCATTGGACTAGTGGCCTTATAAAAAGAGAAAGAAAGAGCAGAGAACTGTCTCTGCTTTGCACATAGAGAAAGCACCACCTCCATCTACACACCAGGAAGAGAGGCCCCACCAGACACCAGTCTTGCCATGTTGACCTTGAACTTTTAGCTTCCAGAAGTGGGAAATAAAAGTCTGTTGTTAAATCACTCAGTCTATGGAAATTTTTACGGCAGCCCTAGCGGGCTAATGTAATAACATTTTGAAATTTCACAATTTAAATATCCAGTAAGTGACAAGTTAGCAGTGTTGAGCAGTCTCTGGTGTTCTCCTTGCATACCTGCATACCATTTATCCACTGTGTGAAAGTCAGCATCTACCGTGCGTGGCAGGTCACAGAGAGGGAGTCACATACACCTCGGCATGCCGTCCCCTGGACTCACTTTGATAATAACCTGATTTTATTTTTTCTGTAGAATTTATTAGTGTCCCGGGCTGAACACCAGATATGCAGGGATCCCTGCCTTTGAGGGGCTCTCCTTCTTACTTCCTTCTGCTTTGAGCCCCCTCACAGGGTTTGCAAGAATAAGAATCTGGTTGGTTGAAAGCTGGGCATAGGGACTTAGTGAGACCCTGTTGTGAAACTTAAAAAAGTACATAAAATTTTAAAAGGGACTGGGGATGTAGCTCAGCGAGAAGACCTTGAGTTCGATCCCCAGTAACACACAAGAATTTGGTTGAGTCTCTGACAAGACTAGTATGACCCTTACAGTTTAGGTGTAGTCCTTGAGTCCCTTAAGACTGCCTGGAATCCTGTTCCCCTCATCATTTGATGAGGCCCAAAGTGCTTCCTCTGGTTTTCTTAGTCCCTCACCCCAAGTCCTTCCTCTGTAGGCTGGATTTGCCCCACAGAGTTGCTTTTCACAAACTGTATCCTCAACAAGCATCCCCAGTGGAATCACCTTGATTGAAGGTTGAGGACTCCCAGGGAGACTTGGGGTTCTGGGGAGGTGAGGCCAGCCTTTAAATTTTCTTTTTTTTCTCCCTCCCCTTTTCTGGTTTTTTGAGACAGGGTCTCACTATGTAGCCCAGGCTGGCCTCGATTCACTGCCATGGCCGTGCCTCAGTCTCTCCAGTTCTGGCATTACAGGCACGTGCCACCAAGCCCAGCTCAAGCCCAACGTTTGAATGTTCGCTCTCCGTTTTGTGTCCTCTTCTGCTTCCAGATTTCCCCTGGAAGTCTTTCCTCCGGGCCACAGAAGAATCCAGCTGGTTCTAAGGTGCGAGCTTGCAGAAAGCCAAATTACCAAAATGGTTGCAGAATGGTCTACTATTTTAAAGCAGTTTGCTTATAACTCTTGCAGATATGTTACGTATAATATGTGTCTGTACGAAGATGGGTATATTGAGACTTGACATACAACATGCATGACATACAGTGATATATAAAAGATATTACGGAGGATTTATAAACACTCTTGTTTCTTCTTAACAGTACTAGGAATAATCAAGGCAATTTAGAAAGCACAGACCTGTTGGGCTTGGGTCACTCAGATTCATCCACTGCCTTGCAAAAAGCTGTTTAGAATTTACTTCTGAAGTTCTTGCGGGCTGAGTGTTCAGGGTCTTTTCTCAAGGCTTTTTGAAGATCATTTGAAATAATCAGAATCAGAACGAGAATCCTGAAAAGTTTATTAGCGCACACTTTAACTCTGGAAAGACAAAGTCAGGTTTGATCTCTCCGTACTTTGACGCTCAGTGAGCGTCACAGAAAACAAAAACTTCCGCAATGCTGCAAAGGAGCGAGCAGGGACTCAAGGCCGTCGGCGCCCCGGACAACGCCCCGCACCTGGCCGCAGCGCGGACCCGGGCGCAGGAAGGCGCCGGCGCCGTCGGACGAGGCCGGGCGACCCGCACTGGCGCCCCAGCCGCGCGCTCGACGACTCCCGCCCCGGGCGCGGGGGGCAGGGCGGGGGCGGGGGCGGGCGCGGGGTGGAGCAGGGCGGGGGGCGGGCGCGGGCGCGGGGTGGGGCAGGGCGGGGGGCGGGCGCGGGGGGCGGGCGGCAGGCGGCGGGCGCGGGGGGCGGGCGCGGGGGGCGGGCGCAGCTCCCAGCCCGCGGACCCTTTAAAGCGCGGCGGCCGGCGGGGCGCGCGGCGAGAGCGCAGGCTGCCCCGCGCCCGCCATGCGCCCCCGCTAGCCCGCCGGCATGCTGCGCCCGCTGCTGCTCGCCGCGCTCTGCCTGGCCGGCCGCCCCGCGCGCGCCTGCCAGCTGCCCTCCGAGTGGCGGCCGCTGAGCGAGAGCTGCCGCGCCGAGCTGGCCGAGACCATCGTGTACGCGCGGGTGCTGGCGCTGCACCCCGAGGCGCCCGGCCTCTACAACCACCTGCCCTGGCGGTACCGCGCCGGTCAGGGCGCGCTCTTCTACTCGGCCGAGGTCGAGATGCTGTGCGACCAGGCGTGGGGCAGCATGCTGGAGGTGCCGGCCGGCTCCAGGCTCAACCTCACCGGCCTGGGCTACTTCTCCTGCCACTCGCACACCGTGGTGCAGGGCTACTCCTATTTCTTCTTCCTCAGGTGAGCCGGGCGCCGTCGCCACGAGGGACCGGCGGCCGGGTCGGGAGCTCCCGCGCGGTCCCGGCCCGTCCCGCCGTGCTCTGTCGTGCTGCCCTGCTCGGGCCAGCTTCCTTGCGGGATCCCGCTGGCCTCCTTAAACCCGGGGGCGGTCTCGGGGTGCCGGACACCGCGTGGCGTTTCAGGCGAGAGGTCGCAGTGCTTTCCGACAACTATGTGACTTTTTTTTAAACCGGCTCCTGTGGGAGCAGATTGGAATGGTGAGACAAATTTCTGAAACCAGTCTCTGGAGTGCTGGCTCTTCCTTCCTGTGAATTTTGAGCCAGTCTGTCAAGGACCCCCACGCCCTCAGCTGCCGACCGTGAGAAGCAAGGCTGGTTGGTACTAAGGCCCAGGAACGCGGGCAGAGCGCCCGGTGTGGCCTCGTTGCTTGCCCAAGATTCACTCTCTCGGCACCCGGGTCAGTTCCAAACGCAGCCTGGTTTCCTCTGGGTCTGCTGTCTCCTGTTAGCTGCCAGGCTGGTCATAACAGCAGAGGTATCTGGGACCTGCTGGAGGGTAAGACTCCAGGTCACAACGTTTTGATGAGTACAGCGGTGAATCAGACAGGTGGTCCCCTGATTCTGGATCACTACAGTCTTGAGAGAGTCTGTGAAATCGCACTTGGTCAAGATAGAAGGCATCTGCCCCGGAATTCAGGCAGTTCTCATTGACTCCTGAATTCTACGAAATCTGAAACGGAAAACGGCAGGTGGAAACCCTAAATTCATGGGCTGATTTCAGTTGCATCAAGGTGATACAGAATATCAATGAGAAACATCAAAATGGAGTTGAGCCTGTATTTCTAGATGTCAAGTGAATTAATCCAAAGGTGTGATCAATGATGGATTCAGTCTCCCCAGTCTGTGAAGTGGCACTCTGGGTATTTGGACTGATTCTAGGTCCACAGACCTTAGCTCCCATCGCAATGAGAAAGAAAACGGTTCCACGGAGGGGCGTTTGGAGGCTCTTGGTCACACGTGTTGTCCATATTGAAGCCAGACTATCTAAATTCAGAGTAACATGTCCTGCTTTGTGTTGGCTTGAGGGAGTTTAACAAGATTAGTTTTTTTTTTTTAATTGCCAGGAAAGTGTAGTTTCTAAATAAAGTCAGCCAAGACTGAGAGACTGCCCTTCCTTCCACATACAGAGAAACTTAACTCAGATTTTTCATGTTTTTATTTAGGAAAAATGCAGAGAACCCTGCTATAAAACTATTCAAGGACACACTTTATTTTTCAAAGCGGGGGAGCCCAAGTACTTGAGCAGACTTTATTGCTTTTCTTTTTTCTTTATCACGAAATGTAGTTTTGTCTAATTGCTGGAGTGGTCAGCCAACTCTGTTCATCTTTTGCTCTAACATATTAACAAAGAGTTGGGGCAGACAGATCAAGTCAAATAGTAGTCTCACAGATTTTCTTTTCATAGGACTGTCTTGCCCTGACGCGTGTTAATAACAGCACACAAATCATTTCTTCTCTGTTGCTCTGGGCCCCACTGGCTGAGAGCAGATTCCAGTCAGTGCGTGGCGGGCGTGGGGGGTGTCTCGGGGCAGGGGCAGTAGAGACTCACTAGGGAGACCATTGTGCCCCTTTTGCCTGGATTATAATCCTCACCTCTTCTTTTCCATGACTTCTCTATCAAGAGATTAGCACCAGGCCTGGGTAAAAAAGTTCACTAATGTTTACACTGCTTCCGTTCCAAGTGCTTTATTTACTTGTCTAACACAATCCTGATGACCCCACTAAGAAAGCAGGTACAGTACTATTATACTCGTGTTTCAACAGATGGGAATACTGAGGTTTAGCAGTTAAGACATTGTTTCATGTCATACAGAAGATAATGCAGGGCTGGGGATTTAGCTCAGTGGTAAAGCACCTGCCTGGCAAGCGCGAGGCCCTGAGTTTGATGCCCAGCACCCACCAAAAAAGATAATGCAGTGGCAGGAGCCAAACCCAGGTCAACACAACTGGCCTTTCTTACCTGAAATGGGATGCTGTGTCTGAGGAAAATAGGTTCGTTGGGGACCTGAAAGATGCACAAATATACAAACAGGCACACAAACACATACTTTCCTCCTTCTGTCCCCAAAGTCACCACAATCTCTGAATCTTGTCGAAGTCAGTTTAGTTCAGCAATCCCAGAGCCATCTCTGCTTTTTTTTCCCCCCTGCTAGGATGGATGAAAATTATAACCTCTTGCCCCATGGAGTCAATTTCCAAGATGCCATCTTTCCGGATACACAGGAAAACAGGAGGATGTTTTCCAGCCTTTTCCAGTTTGCAAACTGTTCCCAAGGACAGCAGCTTGTGACTTTTTCCAGTGACTGGGAGATCCAGGAAGACAACAGGGTAAGCATTGGCTAGATACTCTGCCATAGCAGAACGATGGAATTGCTACTCTTATATGAATCTTGTGACCAAAGGAGTCGAGAATACTCTTGGAAAATTCAGACCAAAGTGTGTAACGTCTTCTCTCCCCCTCCCAGCTGTTAGAAAACATTGCTCATAAACTTTGGATTCCTAAGGCTTTAGTATTTGACAAGGGGTTCTTCACAAAGTATGGAAACAAAATGAGTTGAAGGTTGTGTCTCAGTTTCCCTTTCTGTAAAAGAGACAATAGGACCAACTGTATCATACAGCAGACACAGTGCGATTTAAATATGTGAAATGTAGTTATGCAAATCTCTCAGCATAGTGCTTGGAAGAGTAAGTGTTCAATACATGTAAACCATTGTGACTGCTCTTGTTATTGAAGGAGTTCTGAGGGAAGAAAAAGTCTTCAAGAGAAAGAAACAACTATCATAGCAAACACTTCTGTGATTTTAAGATACTTGTTAACACTGATAGGGTGGCCAAGGTGATTGTAAAATAGAAGGATCAGGACTATTTGGGGTATAAAAACATTAAAAGATCTTCCAATCTGGGTCAAATGCCATTTGGAGGAAATTTGTGAGGCTTGCTTGTCACTTTCCCAAAACACGGTACTATTACAACAAAGTTGGGATACTGGTGGGGCCAGGCCAGTCTCGGTAATGGGTGGTAGCCTTGCACTCCCAGGCCCCCACGAAGATGTCTTTAGGACAATGTGACAGAGTCCTGGAGAAAGTTCTGATGTGGGAATCACCTTTTTGTGGGGTAAGGGATGGACCTGCACACATCGGGTGGCTCCACTTTTTTTCAGTCAGCTGGGGTGGGTTTGAGGGAAACGACATCTCTTGTCTAGTGGCATGGTCTAGAGTAGCTGCCTTGCTTTTCCAGACTTCTTTATCTTTCGCCCAGAGTTCCCTGACCCCCAAAGATCTCTTCAGAGTCTTGCACAGTAGCTGTTCACATGACAGATATGTGCAGCCAATGGAAATTATTTATATATTTTTGACATTAAGAGGTTTCTTTCTTAGCTCTATCCCACTGACAGCAATCTTGCTGTCTTCTGACCCCTCTTCTGTTCTTCATCAGAATTTTCCAAAAGCTTGTTTTGTATTTTGCCCCTAACATGTTTCTAAATACCTGTTTTGTATTTGTTTTCTAAATTTGTATTTGTTTTCTAAATACCCTGATCCATCTTTACTGTTGTCCACTCTATATCGAATTGGATGCACCCAGTCTAAGTCCGAGTATCCAAAGTGTGAGTCACACCTAATGTATTCTGAAAACAATCTTTTTGGCTTGACACTTATTTATCTAAACCCTTGATAGTAATAGATTTATGTCCAGAGTTCAAATATTAATCTAAAAATACCGAAGTAGATTAGGCCCAAAACTTCAGCTACATAAATTTGGTATCTCTATGGTCACATAATGAAGCTATTAACATTACTTTGGAATTAGATTTTTCCATTATTTGAAAAAAATGGAACAATAGGACCATGGAAAATTGTTTCAGTGTGAAAGCAGATCTATTTCTGTTGATCAGATGTTGATCTTAGGAGAATTCCTTTTCTCTTTCCCTTTAGTACTCTGGCCTGTTAGATAACAGTGTGGGAGCGCTGCGTGCACGGAGGAAGAGTCAGAACTTGCAGGGAGGGAAACAGTCGTTCAGATTGCTGTGCTGCTGAGCAGCTGAACTTAGAAATTCGATTTGAGGCACCCTGAACTATTCAGACCTTTCGCTTGTACCATTTTTACTCCCTGCCCACTTTGAAAAGGGCCACATCAGACCTAAATAAAATTAGGTCATCACTTGAACATCTAATTTAAAAAATTAAATAAATTTACTTTTAAGAATTTTGTGATGCTCCTGGTGATATTTTTACATAGTCTGGTGTGATTAAAACAACTGCAAATGGATAATCGTAGATTTAGATAAACAATTATTGACAATTACTCTCTTGTTTTAAAAACAAAACAAAACAAAAATGTCTGTCTTTGTCTGTGGGAGGGTAAGCATCAAATTACTTCCCTGCCCAGGATTAGCCTGTCGTGTAATGTCAGGAACATTCTACATTGTCTCTTTACCTGAGGAGGATCAAAATTGCTGAACAGATCACTGTCTTACCACAGTAGGAATAAGTGTCAGGAGACTTTTCTTAATTAGGACACACTGATCTTTTGAATGTTCTGAGAGCAACTGTGAATAGCCTGGGACTTGCATAAATGCCTTTTTCTTTTTCTTTTTTTTTTTTTTTTGCAGTGCCTTCAGTAGTAAATCATGCAGCCATGTGAGGGGGTTTATGTGCTTCCTGTTGATGCTGTTGGTTTCTGAGCTTCCGTTCAGCAGGACAGTGGAGCCAGACTCTCGCCATGATAGGGGCATTTCCTTCTCTTGGCTTTTAGTTCTTTCTTTCTTTATCAGAGAGGAACACATGAACCTGGCACTCTAGGGTTGATCTGGAGGTTAAGAGATGGAACAGGAGGAAAATCTTACATAGGGAAACTTTTGTGTTGCACACCCAGGGCGCCATTCAACTCCGTCCTCAGGAACAAAATCCTCCCACACTCTGGTTCCTTTCCAGCATCTCTCCATCTTCAGATATCCCACCCAGCCCTTAGTTAGTAGAAACACGATCTTGCTTTCAAAAGTTGCCAAGAAGTCAGCAGTGATATTAAGTGCTCAGTGCCTCTCTGGTTTGGTGTCATGGTGTTAATGGGACTTGAGGGGATGGCTTTGGCATGATGGAGGTTTACTGGCAGGACTCTCTCTACACCAGCCAAGGACATTTTTCCTCCTGATTTTCTGTCCTGCTGGGTGAGTGTAACAGTCAAAACAGAAGTTGAATGTTTTTCTCTCTTTGCCAGTACCATCCCCTAGGACCCAGACCTAGCCTGACCCATTCTTACATCAGTCTGTCATAAAATGTCATGGGATTGAAATAAAATCAGTGAAGGTCATTCTGCCTTCTCGTTCTCTTTTTCTTTTTGTGGAGCTGGGAAGCAATTCCAAAAGGAAGGAGCTGTTCTCTGAGCAGTCTGAGAAGGAATATGACCTCTTAATCAGAAGATCTAGATGGGCCCTCCTGCTTCTAGAAGAATGATCTTGGGCAAGTCCCTTAATTTCTCACAACTGCAGGTTTCTTATCAATAAAATGGGATTAGATGTACATAAACCAGAGTTACTAAAAGGATCGTGTTAGAGCATGTGTTTGAAAGTACTTTGTAAACTGCAAAGAGTAATGCAGGGGTTTATTATGACTATAAATTGGTGATTTTAAAATATTATTATAATAATGACATTTAAAAGTTTTTTTACAAAGCTTTCTGCTACTTCTCAGGGGAGTCATAAAACCATCTGTGATTGGACAACACCAGGAAGAGGGATGTGGGTTGAAGATGGGAATGGGTAGGGGGAAGGCCGTCCTATGTAGTTTCTTTCATTCAGCAGCATTTAGTGAATTCTGTACAGGAGTGCTGTTTGCCAAAAAAGGTAACTGAGCTATAGATATGTTAATTAAACTATAAACAGATAACAAATTGAAATGAACAGAGAACAGTTTTTTCAGATTCAAATCTGAAAGTATAAAACGGTAGCCAGTGGTTTCTCTCCCACCTCTGACGCTCATCTGCTTGGTTCCCATCTACCCTCCAGATACATAGCTGCTTGATTAGTTTCTTGTGTAAATATTCAGTAGCTGTTTTTATCGAACAAATAAGCCAAACACGCATTATATTTTGTGGGTTTTGACACATGGCAGCACTAGGCACACTTTGCTGTGCACTGCTTTATTCATGATTAGATTTTAAATATTGTTCCCTATCAACACATAAGAAGTTGCCTTAAGATGTTCATAATGGGGCTGTAATTCGTAAGTCTTGCTGCCAAGCGGCTCTGAATTGAATCTGATCATTCCTGCCGGCTTGAATCTCTGGTGGTATGTGCATGACTGTCCCATAGGGTGGGTTGTACTGCTTCTCAGGGCATCTTTGTAATCAAAGAAAGCTGGTGATTTAGCAGACCAGATATCATTAAATTACAGTTCCTTAAGGAAAACATTAAAATGATATTAAAAATTGTAATACAGCTAATTTGTGGCACAGCAGTTGCAAATGCATATTATATCCACCAGCAATGGGATATAAGATTGTAAGATTTCTATGTAAGATTTCTTGTAAGATTTCTATGTTAAAATTTAGAGAATTAATTTATGCTAAACTATTAACCCATGAAGAAATGCCACAGGCACAAATTACTTGAAAATAAATTTGTTGATTATTGTAATAATTTTTTTAAAAATTACTACAGTATGAATATTATTTATATTTAGATATTATTCAAACTCGAGCAACTAACTATATTTGGTCTATTTATAGACTTCTAATTAATTTCAGTAGTAAAAAGACCAATAAAAGTGATTAGATCTGTTTGTACCACAAGTGGTACAAGCCGCCCAATAGGATGGTGGTTCAAGCCAGCAGGAATGTATTAAATGTGAATATATTGTAATATATTTATGTCCCCCCTACTGATGAGTTGTTAGGTTGTTTTCAATATGTCACTATTACAAATAGGGCTAAGTTATATTCACCTCATTTTGTTGGAATTGTTGGGTCAAATCCTCAGCAGATATTTGGCAGCTCTGTGATAGATGCTAGAATTTCAGTGGTTAGCAAAATGCACAGCCCTGCTGTCCTGTGTTTATAGTCCTAATGTTGGTGGTTGACACAGTCAAAAGATGATATCAATGACTGTACATTTGAGATGGAAATAAATGCTCCAAGGAAAGAAAGAAACCAGGGCTGTGGCCTAGACTGAAGGTGAAGGAAGTTCGGTGATGAACTGATACTTGCGGTAAAATTGGTTGCAGCAGGTGTCCTAGCTAGAGGTGCGGTTGGCAATGCAGAGAAGAACCTGTGCACATGCTCTGGTGGCAGGGCACTGGGGCCTGGGAGGAAATGAAGAAAAATCTGTGGCTGCAAATGAATGAGGGACTGAGTGAGAATGATGAGCTAAGAGTTCAGGCGGGATCCAGGCCATGCAGGGCTTGACAGGCCCTGGTGAGGATCTGGGCTTTGTCCTCACAGCAGTGGGAAATGTTTGACCTCATTAAAGGAAGGGTGATAAGATCATTTGCATTTTGAGAAGATCAAGCTGGTGAGAGTGGGTAAGTGGCGCAGAGTGGATCTGTGAGATGTGCAGAGACTAGGTAGTATCATTATAATGGTAGCTGACAGATGTTGGACTAGAGTACAAACAGTGGGGGTGGGGAGAAGGGGGCAAATCAGTGAAATACTTAGAAAAAACGTTTTTCTAATTTGGTCTATTTCTCTCTGGATCATGGCTATAAACTGCAGCGCTGCCCTGCCCTGGCCCAGGGATGTGGTCATGGATGTATACAGTGTGTCTTTCACAGGACACTTCTTATCCTGGACAATGGCCTCCTGCCCGAGTGTCTGTCCTGAAACCAGGTGTCCCTCTTGTGAGAAACCTGCTTATTCTGGTAGATGCCTTTGGCTTTTGTCTGGTCTGTGTCCAGTTTATTCCTACATAATAGTCACTCTCTGGGCCAGGAAAGAAGGTAGATTTGGTGTATGGATCAGGTGAGTCACAGACATGGAATAGCAAGAGCAGTTTACTACTCACAGATCCCCGGGAGAAGGGGACAGATCATCTCACAGGGTCAACTGGAGGGGAGCTGTCTGGATACGAGGACTCAGCCAGCAGGTAGAGAGCAAGAGAGAGAAAGCCAGGGGCCTGTGGACCAAAGCTTTCAATGGTCCAGGGGCATCGCCCAAGCAGGTCTCACTGAGGGATAGGGTTAGCAAGCAGGCATGGGTTCTGTGGAGGCCCACAGTGATGGAGCGTGGGTCGCTGCAGCTCATCTCCATCACTGTCACAGTACACGAGGATGTGAGGGTCTATGGGACAGTTGGGTGGTATCTAGCTGTCCCATAGGGAGGTGGTCAATAGGAGGCAGCTGTATAAGGCCACTATCTGGATCAGCCACATTGGGGAACTGGCAGGAAATGGAAATGGAAGGAGGCAGAGAACTAGAACGTATGTCAAAGGTGACTGAGCTCTGGTTCCGGTCTGAGAAAGTCTGACTTAGGTTTGAAACAGATGCTGAGGCAACATAAGAGCACAGGAATTCATTACAGGAAGTGAGGTCCACAGGTACAATGGTGGTGTGGGTTAGACTGTAAGGGAGGAAGGTGGCCAGAGAAGCTCCCGTGTTTCTGGCACATAAGGTGTATGTTGGCATTGACACTGGAAATCCGGTGTAGGGTAGGATTGGTGGGGACTCATGAAGCTGGTTCTTGGAATGAGTCAGGTGTCTTTAAACTGTCTAGGTGTGACCCTGAGGAGGTGGTCAGATCTACAAGTCTGGGGCCTCAGAAAGATCCCCAAGTGGAAGATACACCTTTGGAACTAACCATTAATTACATGCCAGTTAAAACTGGATAGGAATGAGGTTTCCAAGGGAAAGGATTTAGGGTGAGAAAAGTAGAGTCCCTGAGCCTTGTGAGATGGTGACACTGGTCCAGAGGGAGCAGAGAGGTAGAAGGAAAAGCAGGGGAGTCAGGAAACAGGTTTCAAGAAGGATGAGTGCTAACAAGGTGGTGTGTATCTGTAATCTTAGCTACGCAGGAGGCTGAGACAGTAAGATGGTAAATTTGAGTCTAACCTGAGTGATTTAGAACCTGTCTCAAAAAAGAAAAAAGAAACTAGTGCTGGGGATTTAGCTCAAGTGGTAGAGTGCTTGCCTAGCAAGTGCAAGGTACTGAGTTTGATCCCCAGCAACCCCCCCCCAATCTAAAGGGTTGGGGATGTAGCTCACCTGTGGGTTCAATCCCCAGTACTGCTAAAACAAAACAAACAAACAAAAAACCCATGGGGGATGCACGATCAGCAGAACCAAGGGTACTGAGTAGTTAAGTAAGAGGAGGCTGGAAAGTCACCATTCAACCTGAGGGGAAGACAGTTTCTATAGAGTGAAGGAGCAGAATTAAGTGTAGTGGTGTGTAGTGGTGTGAGGACCAAATGGGACCAGAGGATATAGAGACAGTGTGAGTTTGGCTTGGATGGTTTAATACAGATCAGAGTATAGGTGAAGGGGGCGCAAGGGTTGAGTGAGGGGATGCATTTTGTTGTATTTAAAAGATGGCAGCCATCCTGTTCAAACCATTGTGAGTGGATAGAATTTTAATTCACCCTTTGTGGATGGTAAACCTTTTGTTTTAGTTACTTTCTCATCATTGAAACACAATACCTGACACCCACAACTCTAAGGAGTAAAGATTTATTTTGGCTCACCATTTGTAGAGGTTTTAGTCCATGGTTGGCTGGCTCCAAGGCAGAGTGGCATGGCAGAGGATCATCACTGAGGAGAAACAGTCCATGGCAGGCAGGCAGGAAGCAGCAAGTCATCAAAGAGGGAGGAGGAGGGATATTTACTCTTCCAGGCCTCACCCACAATAACCCACCTCTTCCCACCAGGCTATACCTCCCAACATCACACCCAGCTGTAGACCCATCAGAGCACTAATCCAGGGTGAGTATCACACACCCATAATCCAGTCACTCCCAAAATCCCCACCTGTGAGTGCATGAGGTTTTGAGGGGACATCTAGATATAAGCCATAAAACCTTTTTTCTTATTGCATTGACTGAAATTGTTTTAGTTTTTGGCATGTGGCAAGCCAGTTTTTCCAGAGCCATTTATTAAAGAGGCTGTCTTTCTTTCAGTGAGAGTGTTTGGCTCTTTTGTCAAAGATGAGGTGTTTGAAAGTGTTTGGAGTTGTTTCTGCATCTTCTGAACTGTTCCATTGGTCCTCGGGTCTGTCTTCATGCCAGTACCATGCTCTTTTTATCACAGAAGCTTTATAGTATAATTTCAAATCAGGGATTGTGATGCCCCCTGCGTTATTCCTATCGCCCAGGATTGTTTTTGCTATTCTTGGTCTCTTCTGGTTCCAGATGAATTTCACGATTGTTTTCTCTAATTCTGTGAAGTAGGTTATTGGTATTTTGATTGGAATTGCATTGCCTCTGAATAGTAGCATAGGAAGTATGGCCATTTTCACTCTGTTGGTTCTTCCTACCCATGAACATGTGATATTTTTCCATTGTCTGAAATTCCTTTCAGTTTCCTTTTTGAGAGTACTGTAGTTTTCAATGAAAAGATCTTTTACTTGTTTTGTTAGAGTCCTAATTATTTCATTTTTTTGATGTAATTGCGAAAGGAGTATCTTCTGTTATTTCTTTCTCAGTGAGTTTGTTATTGGTATATAGGAATGCTACTGACTTTTGGGTGTTGACTTTGTATCCAGCTATGCAACTGAATTTAGTTATTAAATCTAGAAATTTTTTGGTAGAATTTTTTGGGTCTTCTATGTAGAGTATCATGTCGTCTACAAATAATAATAGTTTAATTTCTTTCTTTCCTGTATTTATTTCTTTTATTTCTTTCTCTTGCCTGATTGCTCAGGCTAATGTTCCTAGAACTATATTGAATAGTAGTGGTGATAGTGAACAGCCTTGTCTTGTTCCACATTTTAGTGTGAAAGCTTCTAGTTTCTGACCATTTAGTGTGATGTTGGCCATTGGTTTGTCATAGATGGCTTTTATCAGATTTAGAGATAGACTGTCTATTCCTAATTCCTGTAGAGTTTTTATCATGAATGGGTGTTGGATTCTTGCAAGTAATTTTTCTGCATCTATTGAGATGATCATGTGAGTTTTGTCTTTGATACTGTTGATATGGTTTATTACATGTATTGATTTGCATATGTTGAACCATCCCTGCATCCCTGGGATGAATCATAGTTGGTTGTACTGTATAATCTTCTTGATAATCCGTTGCATTCTGTTTGCTAGTATCTTATTGAGAATTTTTGTGTCTATGTTCATTAGGGAAATTGGCCTGTAGTTCTCTTTTTTGGTTCGATCCTTTTCTGGTTTTAGTATCAGGATAATACTTGCTTCCGGGAATGATTTTGGAAGTACTGCTTCCTTTTCAATTTCATTAAAGAGTTTAAGGAATAGTGGTATTAGATCATCTCTGAATTTCTTCTAGAATTCAGCTGTGAAACTGCCAAGACCTGGGCTTTTCTTTGTTGGTAGGTTTTTAATTACTTCTTGAATTTCAATGGCTGATGTTGGGTTATTTAGTATGTTTATCTCTTCTTGATTCAATTTTGGTAGTTCACATGTTTCTAAGAATCTGTCCATTTCTTCAGTGTTTTCTATCTTGTTTGAATATAGGTTCTTGAAACAGGTGCTGATGATCCTTTGGATTTCCATAGGGTCAGTTGTGACTTCACCCCTTTCATTTTTTATTGCATGGATTTGGGTCTTTTCTTTTCTTTTCTTGATAAGATTGGCTAAGGGTTTGTCTATTTTATTTAATCTTTCGAAGAACCAACTCTTTGATTTGTTGATTCTTTGTATTGTTCTCTTAGTCTCAATTGAATTAATTTCAGCTCTGATCTTAATCATTTCCTCTCTTGTATGAGTTTTGGGTTTGATTTGTTCTTTTTTTAGACGTTTGAGGTTCAACATTAAATTGTTCATTTGAGCTCATCTGTCTTCTTGATGTGGGAGTTCAATGCAATGAATTTCCCTCGTAGCACTGTTTTCATTGTATCCCATAGGTTCCAGTATGTTGTATTGGCATTATCGTTATATAAATTGCTTAATTTCTTCTTTAATTTCTTCTGTGACCCAGCTGTTGTTCAGAAGGATGTTATTTAGTTTACGTGTGTTTATGTTTTTTTTGTTGTTGTTGTTTTTGTTTTTTGTTTTTTGTTTTTTTGGTTTCTGTTACTATTGAATTCCAGTTTTATTGTGCTATGGTCTTATAGTATACATGGTATAATTTCAATTCCCTTACATTTACTTGAACATGCTTTATGAGCTAGCATGTGGTCTATTTTAGAGAACATCCCATGTGCAGCTAAGAAGAATGTGTATTCTGCTGTTGTGGGGTGGAACACACTGTAGACATCTGCTAAGTCCATTTGTTCACAGATTTGATTCAGTTCTGATATTTCTTAATTTTTTGTCTAGTTGGTCTGTCTATTTATGACAGTGGGGTATTGAAGTCTCCCATGATAATTTTGTTAGTGTTGTATTTGATCTTTCATGTTCCTTAATATTTGTTTTATGCAGTTAGCTGCACCAATATTTGGTGCATAAATATTAATGATTATTATTTCTTCCTCTTGGAGTTTTCCCTTGAAGTATGTAGTGACCTTCTTTGTCCCTCTTGATCAGTCTTGGTTTGAAATTCACTTTGTCTGAGATTAGGATAGCTACCCCTGCTTTTTACTGGTTTCCTGTTGCATGAAATACTGTTTACCATCCTTTGATTTTCAGTCTATGTATTTCCTTTGAGTTAAATGTGTCCCTTGTATGCAGCATATTGATGGATCTTATTTCTTGATCCATTCTGCTAGTCTGTTTCTTTTGATTGGTGAGTTGAGACCATTTACATTGATAGTTACAACTGTTATATACTGACTTATCATTGTTGTAGATCTTTTCTGTTGTTGGTTCTGTGTTTCACCTCAGTTTAACTGCTTGTCTTGCCTGGTGGATTCTTTTTATTAACATCCTTGTAATTACAGTTTTCTTTTTCCTTTTCTAGGATATCCTTCAAAATATTTTGCAGAGGTGGTTTGGAGGTCATGAATTTCTGCATTTTTTTTGTTGTGGAAGTAGCTTATTTCATTGTTGAATTTGAAAGATAGTTTGGCTGGGTACATCAATCAGGGTTGGAGATTGTTTTCTTTTAAGAAAAGAAATGAAATATTTTGCTCCATGCGCTCCTTGATTTAAGGGTTTGTGTTGAAAAGTCTGCTGTGATTCTGATGAGTTTACCTTTATAGGTGTTTTTTTTTTCCTCTAACAATTTTCAGTATTCTGTTCTTTTGTTGAATTTCTGGAATCTTGATTATTATTTGCCTTGGTGTAGATTTATTTTGGTCATGGGTAGTTGGGGTTCTATATGCCTCACTTATCTGTATGTCAAGTTCTCTTATGCTTGGGAAGTTTTCTGTTATTACTTCTGTAAATAATCTTTTTATATCCTTTACACTGTCTCCTCCTTTTTCATTCACTCTAATTAATCTTATTTTGTTCTTCTTCGCATCATCTTGGAGTTGTCGTATTGATTTTTCATAGTCCCTAGCTATTTTTAAGCAGTTTTCCTTTTCCTGGTTATGAACTCCAGTCCTGTCTTCTAGGTCTGAGATTCTGTCTTCACTTTCATTTAATCTACTGTAATACTTTCAAGAGAGTTTTTGATTTCTCAGCTATCTGTTTGGATCTGTTTGATGGGTTCCATTTCTTTTCTAAGTTGAGTGGTCAAGTTTTCTATTATTTTTCTAAGCTCCTCTTTTTTTAAAATATATATATCTGTGTCTACTCTAAATTTACTAAGCAGGACTTTCATTATGGTTTTCATCTCTTTCTTAACTTGACCAATTATTTCTAATCTGATGTTCTGTATATCCTCATACATCTGTTTTTTAACTTCTGCTGTCATTTCTGAAAGTTTGGTTGGGTGTTTTCTGATTTGCTCTATTTCATTGTCCTCTGGATTTTTTCTGGGTTGGCTGGGGCTCTGGGGTTGTATTTTACTTCTGGGTCTTGTCATTTTCTTTGTACCTATATGTGTATTTCCCTCCTTTTAGTTTCAGTGTTGATTTTTATATTTTGATTATGGGTAGTTACCTGAAGACAAATATCAATGCTTTCCAAGGAGAAGTCTGTTCCTTTAGTTTCTTCTAGGTATATGTGGTTCTCGGCTTTTGTGTCTCTCAAGACCCTGAACTATGTTAATGATTATTACCTCAGATAATTATAGTATTACCATATGAGAAAGTACAACTGTTTATAACCTGTATAACACCCTTGTTACACTAGCATATTAGCAATAGCAATAGTATTAATTACATTTATGAAATTGAGCAACTGTGGTTAACTATTAGCTTTGTATCTTTAACCATAGGACCAAGGTCAACACAGTTATAAAGCAGAATCCAATATAAACCAGGAATTTGTATGTAGTGGATTTCCTATTAGTAAAGTGGTTTTTACCCTGCGTGTAGAGGGGATAATGAGGGATAGGAAAAGGTAGAGAGGTCAATGAAGAGAGTTCTAGTAGATGGAAGACTTAAGGATAAAAGGATGTTATTCATACTTTGGGAAACTTGGGCAGATAATTTGGGAAGACTGAAGGGTGGGAGTAGTGGGTCAAAACATATAGAATCTAGACAATATTCCCTCATATGAAAAATGCAAGGGAGTATGAAAATGAAAAAGAAAAATCAGAGCATTTGGTTGAGGAAGGTGAGATATGAGCAAGTCTGGAGTCAATAAAAGTAAAAACCTAAGTAATAAGAAGAAAGAATAGGTAGAAAAGAGAACACATCAGACACATAATGGAATGAATAAGAGAAAGAAAAAATAGAAGGTGAAACAAAACAAATATGTACATATATTATATATACATATACATATAGTGGAATTTTTCTGATGTCCACCACTCTGTGCAGGTGCACAGGCCAAAAGCTGATTCTGTGCTTCTTAGCCCTGCCAAGTCTGCAGTGGTTAGTGCTGGATACTGTGCTGATCCTGGCCTCCAGGCGTGGAGTCTGGGGCAGTTTTCAGACTGCAGCTCTCTGGGAGATCCTTGGTAGCCCGCCCACGTCTCCTTACCCTTTATGTCTCTAAAACTTTCCTCAGTGGCACGGGTATTGTTGGCTCTACCAGGTAGTAATTGCTTGGATCAGAAGAGAAATGTTAAAAAAAAAAAAAGAGAGAGAGAGAGAGAGGGGCAATGGTTACATTCTTACATTCTGTTCAAGATCTTTACCACATTACTTGAGTTTCACCCCACCAGTGCACGGGCAGAGCCAGTGTGGATCTGTGGTCTGGGAGTCTACAGACCGGCCAGTTTGAGCCTCTTGGTCTGAGGTAAGCGCCGAGTTGTCCCTGGAAGGGGGCAGAGCTGGTGCAGATCCGCGGCTCAGGAGCTGTACGTTACCTGTTATGTGTCGGGTACTGGGAATACAAAAACAGAACAAGAGAAAAGACCTCTCTGCCGTGCTGGAGCTTACACTGCAGTGAGGTGTGGAGAGATCTTTGAGACATCGGTTGACACAAGAAATATCAGGTACTTAAAGCTGTTTTGCTAAGAATGAAAAGAAACTAATGTGAAAAAAGAAACCGGCAGCTACTTTAGGCTGAAGAGATTACATTTGAATGAAGATCTGAGTGACACAGGGGCAGCCATGCTAACATCAGGCAGAAGAGCATTTCAGGTGGAAGAAAAAGCCAGGGCACTTATTCCCAGGGTGAAGATGGCATGGCGTGCTTGAGAGCAGAGCATTGTCGGTGGGGGAAGAACAGGACCAGCTAAGTGTGGACCATTTAGACTGTTCCAAGCAAAGCTGAGTAGTTTAGACTTTTCCAATTCAGGGAACCAGTGAATGGGGTGATGTGATCTGATGAATATTCAGAGAAGTAACACGATACCTGATGAGTGAGCCAGATCATTGAGGGGCAAGAGTGGAAGCAGGGAGTCCATTGAGGAGCTGACTGGGATGATCCAGGCAGGAGCCATGGAGACTTGCACTAGGGACTGGCACTAGGGAGAAACGGCAGGGTTTGGAATATGTTTTAGAAGTAGATCTTTTCCTGTATTCTGTCATTATAGTGCACTCCTCTGTTCCCACTTTCTAAGACATCTAGTCTGTGTCTTCTTCCTACAAGGCCTCAGCCACCCTTAGGGTGTTTACTGGCTAGTACTGCAGATCATATTGCAAAATGTTACACTTCCATTGGGACTATTATTAATAATTTAATAAAACCTTAAAACCTTATTTTCACCTTGATAAGGTGTTAGAATCATGTTCTAGGTTCTAATTCAGATTCAGCACTAACTTTACGATTTTGCATATCACTTGACCACTCTGAACTCATCTGTAAAACGGGTCTAATTATATCTAGGCACCATTCATAGCACGTTAACTTTTAACAAATGTGAAGTAACATACTAATAAGTTGAGAAACCATCTGTACTTCATACTTATGATTGGGTTACATCCTGCTGAATCTATCATAAGGGGAAAATATCCTAAGCCAAAAATGTACTTAACATACCTAACCTGCTGAACACCACAACTTAGTCACAGAGTACACTGTAGAATATGGGTTTATTTCCCCTTGTGACCTCATGTGTAATGGGAGCTGTGGGTAATGTCCTCTCGCTGGCCTGGGAAAAGATGAAAATTCAAAGGATGGTGTCTACTGAATTTGTATCACGTATGCACCATTATAAAGCCAAAAAAAAATCATAGACTGAAGAAGTTGGGGTCCATCTGCACTGGTTATGTGTGATAGATCTCAGAGCTCTCCAGGGCTTCATTCCATTGCAAGGATTTTTGGCTGCTCCTTTGTCTTCTTTGCACAGCACCCTGCATCACAGAGACTCTGGTAGCCTTAGACCTGACTAGGGGCGGTGAACTTCTGGGGCGAGATGGATGCTCCTGTGGGCCTTGTGAGAGAAGAGGGGTTGGGTGAAGAGGAGAGAAAGTGAGTTCACTTGGGGAGGAACATGCATGAAAGCTCAGATACAGGGCGTGATGGAAGACCAGGCACTGCATGTTGGGGAAGTTGGGGAAACACAGGTATGCAGGTGGGCGAGTCTAACACTGCAAGTTCTTGACTTGTTTTCATGTGTAGAAGTCCTCTGCTGTGTTGAGGTGAGGTTTGTGACCACATTGTACAGGCGCTCTTTGCCTGTCTCTTTTTTGTCATCAGAAAGTTTTATTAACAGCTACTACTTCTAAACATGAGTGCTATCACTGGTTACTTTTTTAAAAAGTTATTTTAGAATACGAAATTACAGATTCACAGACCATTGCAAGGACAGGTCCTAACTATCCCTCCATCTTGTTTCTCTGCTGTTACATCTCATGTAACTATA
>PVJO010008860.1:0-36113 GCA_004026905.1 Hystrix cristata
TGATAATAGCTATTCTTTCTGGAGTGAGATGATATCTTAGTGTTGTTTTGATCTGCATCTCTCGCATGACCAATGATGTTGAACATTTTTTCATATCAAAGGTATTATTCTTTAACAATTTATTATTCTTCTTTATGATTGAATGATGATTGTATAGCAAATTCTTAAAACTAAAATTTATCGTTCATTATCTCAATTGTTTTCGTTATTGTATATTAATTCATGACTACACTAACCCAATCAAATACGAAAGTACACAGAAGAAATGTCTATATTGTGTTTGTCTTTGTCTTTTTTCACATCGCTTAACCTTTCTTGATCTCATTTCCTTGTCTAATGTATGGAACACGTTTAATTCAATGCTACCTGTACTTCTTAAAATTTAGTTGTACAGTAAATTCAAGTTTCATGAGTAGAAAAAAGTATTTTCTTTCTCTACTAGGTTATTTGGAGATTTAGTGGCAAGAAACCAGATGCCTTAGCAGCCAATACTCGATTGTATGAGTGGATCCCTCAAAATGACCTTCTTGGTAAGATTCTAGAGAAGAATTACTGAAACTCTGATAATAGTTAATTTTTTGATATTAGATAAACAGAAAGATGGAAACAGGTTGACCATTTGTTATTGAAAAATTCAAAGCTAATTACAAATTTCTTTTTTTTAATTTCACAGTCTGAAGAGAATGAGGGTTGTGTCTCTATCAAGTCAATAAATAATCCTGTGTTTACCCCTAAATCAGGGGTATTCCAATACCACTGAGAATTATCGTCTTTCATTAACTATCAAGGACTCTGTATTTAATTGCTCAATTTTAGTCTAATATTTATAGTTGATAATCCTACTGAAGTTCTCCTAATTGCAGGTCATCCTAAAACCAAAGCTTTTGTAACGCATGGAGGAGCCAATGGCGTCTATGATGCCATCAACTACGGGGTCCCCATGGTGGGCGTTCCCTTGTTTGGGGAACAATATGATAATATTGCTTACATGAAGGCTAAAGGAGCAGCTGTAAAGTTGGATTTCATAGCTATGTCAACAGAAGATTTGGTCAGTGCACTGAAGACAGTCATTAAAAACCCTTCGTGAGTACTCTATATTTACTGTCTAGAAATTCATGTATATCCTGAATAAAGGCAAAGGGTTCAGAGTGAATGTGAAAATGAAGCTATTCAAGAGGACAGATATACTTAGTGCTGGAAGAAATTCATTCCCACTTAATTATGACCATCATAGTAACTTTTTTCATAGTTCTAGTAGAAAATTTGTGTAAGGATTAAGCATATTGTCAATAACTGGAATGAGGGGAATAAAGGCATTAATTAAGGATTATAATGAATTAGTAGGAAATTATTAAAACAGAGAAACATAATATGCTGGCAGATTTAACTTGTACTGTGCTTATAACTTACTTTGACCAGACTATTTTAAAATTAATTTTTTTGTATATTTTAGATATGCTACATGATGACATGTAATATATAGAAAGCAAAACTCTTACTTTAGCTTAGCATGTTATCCATCCTCACACATACTTATTTTAAATTCCTCTAAAATGGATTTTGTTTTTAAACCAATGAAATATAATCCATTTGAAAATCCCATTATATTTAACCTTTCCCTAGTGTTTTCAGTTAATATTTTTATATCATTATATTAATTCCTTGAATGTATTGCATAATGTCATTTTTGTAAGGTTTTTATTACATTATAAACTATATCAAGATCAGAGAACTCTCAAAAATGCAGCACTCCCCTGTTATTGAAGAACAAGTAGGCTACTTACATTATTATTTCTACCATTTAATGCAAACATTGTGGTTTATTCTTGGTAAACAGGTTCTCTAGTCCACAGGATGTCCTAAGCATTTCAGCATCTGTAGTAAATGCAACTGCTAATTTCAGTGTAAAATGCTGACCAATCCTCATAATCTAAAATCACAATATTAACAAGATAAGTATCAACAGTAATAACTGCAAACATTTAGTGAGAGTTAATTACATGACAAAAATAATCCAAAACACTCTAAAAATCAGTATGTTTTGCTCACAGTAGCCAGAGAAGAAAGCAGCTCTGCCTTGCTTTTGCATTTAACAAGCAAAACTAGGGACACAAACATTTCTAAAAAACTAGGGACACAAACAGTGTTAGGGTCAGGAGAAAAGAAGGCAATCTGCTCTTGTAGTTGTAATCATTAATCCAATGATAAAATTTTATAATGAAATTCTGGTCATTACCAACGCATTACTACCTCTAACCACATATGTACCTAGTCTTTAAGCTGGGCTTGCCTTCTTACTGTATGTTCTGACACTTATTGCAAATTTGTACCCCATCCATTAACATTTGATTATACTATAATTCAACTTTAAATTTGCAAGGTACAGTCTTGGTTATTCTTGTTTGACTTTAGGACTTAACACATTCCCATTGGTCTATTAGAAATATTTTTGTTCTCCTAGGTTTTTTGTACATATATTTAATCTTCTGTATTGAAAAATTTTGATAGATTGTCTATAAATAATTAGTGAAGAGAATAGTTCACATGCATTTTCTTTCAGTTTGACCAGCCACATAAAAAAATATGCATGCCTGTATTTTCTCATTCACGCTATAAATTCATTTCTACATAATTTTTCTTAGCTTTAAAGAGAAGGCCATGTGGTTATCGGCCATTCACCATGACCAGCCAATGAAGCCCCTGGACAGAGCGGTCTTCTGGATCGAGTTCGTCATGCGCCACAAAGGGGCCAAGCACCTGCGGCCCCTTGCCCAGAACCTCACCTGGTACCAGTACCACTCACTGGATGTGATCGGGTTCCTGCTGGTTTGTGTGGCCACCATTGCACTTCTTGTCATAAAATGTTTTTCATTTGGTTATCAAAAGATTATTAAAACAGGAATAAAGAAGAAGAAGGAGTAGAGCTGACTGAGACCTGTAGGTGGTAGGCGTGATAGGCAAGCCTGCTGGATTTAATTTGATCATTGTGCAGCAAGGTGTCAAGATGATCCTCAAAGTTTTGCAAACCTTTGCTTTCCTGATTTGCTCTATACTGTTTTGCTGGTGAACCATTAGAGAATGGTCAATTCTAATTTCATAATTCCTCACATAATTCTACTTTGGTGCTTGCTTATGCATTTTATCGTATCTCCTAAAAAATCACCATTATTGAAAAATCAGGTTGTTCATTTGAGAAGAGCAGAAACCTTAAAGTTTTACCTCACTTTTACAGAAACATTACGTATTGATATAAAGTGATGCCAAATGTTCTATCTGTATATGCAAAAGTAAACCATAGGGAAATCTGTTAAAGGCAGCAAGATCCATTTTGTTTGGTCTCTGAAGTTGGAGTGATGAAATTCCATATAAACTCAACTCAAACTCTACTAATACATGGGTAACTAAAGTTTTTGTAAAACTTAAAAGCAAATACGAAGTCACTCTTGATGTCACAGATCTTTTCCTATATTAGAAAAGTAAAACAAGAATATGGCAAGTTTAGCACCAGCCTGAGCAACTAAGTGAGACCATCTTAGAGTGGGAAGAGAAAGGCAAGAAGAAGGTTTAAAATACCCCATGTACAGGCGCAAATACCCACAACAAATGTAAACACCGTGTGTCATAAACATGAGCTAAGAAAAATCATAAAAAGAATAAAAATGTGGAGGGGTATGTATAGACAAAGTAAGGGAAGTGAGTGGGTAGGAGGGTGAAGGTTAGCAAGAAAAGAAACAATCTGTGTTGTGTACATGTACCTACTCCCCAAGCTGAAAGTAAATTCATATACCAAAAACATGTACTAATAAAATTAAAATTAATAAGAGAAGAAAGGGCAGAATATACAGCAAGATAGTAGAGTGTCTACAGTATGCAAGCCCTTCGATTCGGTTGAGATTATTACCAATTTTTTACAAAGGAAAGAAAGAAAGACAGGTGGAAAAAGAGAAGAAATAAGAACCAAAGAAGGCTATTGGACCAGATGAAAGCAGAAAACTCTAAATAAGGAAAGTAGGAATCAGTCCAAATGGTCTGGCCAGGAGGGCTCACACCATGTCAATTTTGCAGTTTGGCAGAATCAAGTTTTCATGATCAAAGAGGTAGCATGAGTCCTGCAGTCACCATACAGATATAATGCATGACTTCACCCAAATAGAGGCCAGACTGGGTTTGGTGCCTTCTCTTTACACAGTTGTAACTCCAGTCTTTTGACCTATGTGTTAGTTACCAGAACACATCCTTCAATATTTCTTTCTGACTGTTTTTTGTTGATTCAAAAATTCTGCACAATCCTAATAGAATTCCTAGCTATAACTCTGTAACTTTGTGGTATCTTTGAGTTGAAAGAAAAAAGATCTTTTTTACATGAAGCCTTGAATATTCACAAGTGAGTATTCTTAATTTAATGATTCATACAATTATGTAAAAAATGACAACAAACAAATATAAATTTGTAAATGTAAATCATATTTTACACTGACTATAAATTTTAAGTTTCCAGGAAAAAGTTGGAAATACTGAATGGCATTGTGAGCATTATTAATGCCATTGTCTGAACACACAGAAATGGTTAAGAGGCCATATTTAATAGAATACATATTTTAAAATACTTGATACCATTTGATTTTTGTTCATTCAATTTTTGTACAAATTTGTTCATAGTGTTTACAAGGTTGCTGCTCTTTTGTGATCGAGCAAATTCTTTCTTTATTGAAAATGGAAAGTGTTGGCCGGCTCTGGGGAAAATGGTGCTGTGTCGTTGGTTTCTCTGAGTTCACCAGTCAGAAACATGACAGAAGAGAAGGCCAATGTAATTACATCCACCCTTGCTCAGATCCCACAAAAGGTTACAAAAAGTGTGTTAAAAGCTGGCAAAAATGAATTAGTTTCCTTCACTGATAAGTTTCTGATTACAGATATTTATCACGTGAAAGGTAAACTACTATGATAGCTGTAATTTTTCTCAGGTTAAACACATAGATGCAAAAAAAAATAAGCAAAGAAATGTTTTTGACTAATATTAACTTTGATGTAAATATTGTGATAAAGATATATTTAACACTCATGGTGTTAGATTTTGTTATTAGCATGGTACTGCTTTCAATAATTCACAGAAATCAGCAAATTCTGCCCTGTCATTTGCTCCTTTTCATGCAGGACATTTGTGAATACTTCAGACACTAACACCATTTCAGAAAATTAAATTTTATTTAATAACTGCACCAGCACAATAACATTGATAAGGTATGAAAAAAAGTTTAAAGTTTCTGATGCAGTTTAAGCTTCCCATGTGCACGGCCTTGAAAACAGGAGGAAGGCGGGGAAACACTCTGCTGCTGATCTGCTCCTTTCTCTTCCTGCCAGTCTGGCCACTCAAAGGAGCAGTGTCGTTGGGCCAGGACAGGGACATCAGGATGAATGTGCCACCAAGTGAGTGAGCAGGCTCATTGTACCCTGAGATCAGACAGCGTCATCCCATGTCATTTAATGCATAATGCAGATTTTTCTGGGATGATGCAGCATCAGAATGGCTGAAGCTCTGTGTGTACAAGAAGTAGATTCCTGAACCAAGTTGTATTGGTTTTCTCCACGACAGATGCTTAAACTGATTTTTCACAGAGTTTTATAATGGGCAACTGTACAAAGGTCATTAGAAAATATTGTATTGTTAGGGATTGCCTCAAGTGGTAGAGTGCTTGTGTAGCAAGCACAGGCCCCAAGTTCGATCCCCACCACCAAAAAAAAAAAAAAAATTGTATGTCCTTAAATTGGCATTAATTTAAAGGGAATACTCATAGGGAGTTCATAAAATGTTCATACACTAATACAAAACAAAAGCCAATTCTCAATGTCTGAGTCAGTGAAATTTCGTGAAATATTTATCTGTCCTTGATAACATTTACAAAAGCCAAAGTTTTTGCTTTATTAAGACAATTTTGTTTGTGTTTGGGCCTGTTAGGATTTTATTCCCTTAGCAAACAAAGTCTTCCCAGTGCCAGAGTTTATTTTAGTGTTGGTTCATTTTAACCTTGTCTAAGTGATCACTCTTTACTCTGGCTCCTCATGTGAGAATACGGATGTGTGTATATCTGAGGTCTAAATATTCTGTGAGCCTGAGTTCTGTTTAAATGTTGTTAAAATGTTGGTAGAGGTAAAAGCCCATAAATTTAATACATGCAAGGTAACCAATACTTGCTCTCTTTTGCTTAATAGTCATTGGAGCCAAAACTTAAACATATAAAATAAACAGATTGTTTGTCATTTTATGTCTTTCTATATCCAATACTACTTGGATAGACAGTCCTCTCATTCTGCCACTTAAGTCCTGGTGTTCATCTCCTGGCTTTGAGTAAAGTAAGTATTTTCTCACTATAGAAGTTAGATGCACTTCTATATTGGTTAGTGAGTCCAGCTATGGGTAGTAGCACTGTTTCCCACACTTATTAGAGGACTTTGAAACTCATCATTCCTTTTGCTCCAGATAGACTTATTAAAGGATTCTAAATTTTGCCTCAAACTGAAAAGTAAGTAATCAGGAAAAGACATTTGTGTAGTGAAAAAACTAATTATTGCTACCTCTCTGCATGATAATCATACGTATATTCCATAAGGATGTAAACCATTTAAAATGCAAATGTTACCACACTGCATTAGCATTATCAAATTCTAATGTTTGTATTAAAACACCCTTGTAACTTTATTTTTATGCGTTCTTAGTTACAATATGCTAATCAGACGCATATTACAATATGCTGTCTAGTTAGCATATTGTAATATGCATCTGATTAGCATATTGTAAATGTGTTCTTAGTTACAATATGCTAATTAGGTAGTGTTTCTCTAACAACGAAACATTGGACATTAGTCATCTAAAAAGTACATCTGAAATGAAGTATGTTCTACATTAAAAAAAAGAAGAAGAAGAAAAACTACTTAGAGAGACAATATGGTGCATCTAGCAGGTGACAGCAAGGGTGAGTGTCTCCAAATTGGCATTGGAGAAAAGCAGTTACCCTGAGGTGGGGATGAAAGATAATGTCTGATACAGGAGGATAAATGAAAAGAAAATCTAGCTGGGCATTAATCAAGTAGGTAAGGGGTGTGTGAGGAGAACAACTCATTTCTGGGTCACAATGCCCTCAAACCAACACCACATCATCTTAGCAGAGAATGAGAATGAGGGAGGGAGCTGGCCCTCGAGTATTGTCCTGGCCCTCAAGTGTCGTCCTGGCTGATCGTATAGGCCAAGACTTACTCTAACCTCTGCACCGGGCCAGAAAGGTGAAAGGCAATCCAGAGACTTGGCATAGCAGAAAGCATGAGAAGGGAAATGCCACACACCTCCATCTGGCACACAGTAGCATTCCAGCACCTAGAAGCAGAGGATTGGTTGGTAGAGGAAAGGCTTACCTCACTCGGAAAAAATAATTTGTCAACTCTCCTCACATACACTGGGAATGCTGACTGTGGGACACACAGCATGCTGTGCAGAACTGCAGGTGGGTTCCCATGAGGCGCCCCCAGCATCTCCTAGCTTGGTACTGCAGAATTCAGGGTAAATCAGGTTTTTAACAAGTGCATAGAACAGAAAGTGTTGTCTTGAAAGATCTGTAAGTACAGAGACACTGCTACCCAGTCACAGTGTGACTTGTTGGAACCCGAACAGAGAAGACACGCTCCTTTAGTTTCTCTAAACATCACAAGCACCTGAGATGGCAAGAAGTTCTGAACACCACCCACACTTCAGCAGAAGGGACCTTCTACTGATCCAGGGGCAACTCTAGGTTCCACAGGCCTGGATGACACAGACATCTGTGGGCAAAGGGATGGTGAAAGGGGCCCACAACAGGGGTCTTGTGTTCATATATTAGGCAAGGAAAAGCGCTGGAGGAAGGACATGGAGATGGCTCTAAAATATTTCCCTCCAACTAGTGGACATAATGGGATCTATGGGGTCCTGCGGCAGCTTAGACTTGAAGCATGGCTTGCAACCAGGACCTGCCTTTGGACTGAGCAACAGGCCTCACTGATTTGCCCAGGAAATTGATTAGTCTACGTAGTGAATCTAAAAGGCTTGTCAATCAAACCTTAAGTGCAGTGTTGAGGGAGCTGTGTCAATACACTGAATTAATCCATAAAAGTTGTGGAAAGGTTTTTATTTGTACCGATGTTTATATTTTCATTGGTATTTACATTCTCATAGCTGTCAGTATTTTCTTGTTCATTTCATTAGGTCTACTTGGGTGTTTCATTTTTTTTCATGTTTTCATTCTATTTTTTTCCTTCTGAATTTTGCTTCTTATGGATATACTTTTCATATTAAATGTTACCTTATTTTTCAAAGTTTTCCTGTTTGATCTGTTTCCTCTTTTAGGGCTTCTTTCTTGTTTTCTGACTCTATTTCCTTCTTACTCATTTTCTTTTTTCTTTAGTCTTGCCTTCTGCCTGATCTCAACCTGTCTCAGAGCATAATTATTAAAAACACACATATATATATATGTGCATAAAAGAATAAGCCCTAAGCAGTGATATAACTTAAACAGCACCACTGAAGTGCATGTAGGTTAATTTTAAATAACTTTGGATTTACATGATCAATACAAAACTACCTACAGATATAATTACTGATTCCAACAATCTGTATTTTCTAAATATTTCCAAATATACTTCCTCCCATCTCCATATTTCCACATGCCTGTACAAATATTATCTCAAACATCATCAACACGTGCCATTTACCTCACCTATACAGAAATTTCCAACACATTTCAGCCTCTCATCTGTTTTTTTACATACTGACATTTTTGTAACCCCTCAGATCTCAATGACATACACCTTTCTCCCCCTTCTTCTTTCCTTATCCCTGCATGGCACAAGAAAATGAATCGCAAATATTAGTATAATATAGTTTGTAATTATTATTGGCAGAAAGATAAAGTGATAAAAATAAATTTTAATGTTTAGAATTAAGGTATGGTTCAATTTGTTGATGATGTTATAACCAGTAGAAATTTTTTACTAGATAATGACATGGTCTAACACAATTAAATTGAATACATTAAAGAATTACAAAAAAAAAAACCTCTTGACATATCAAACCAAGAAAACAACTGCAAACCAGAACCTTACTGAAGAAATTTTCATATCAGCAACACTGTTTCTGCATACTACATGACTTGAAAACTCAACACATATACAATAAATAAGAACACAAAAAACAAGGCAATAAAATGCCACCAAAGACATGAGACATCGCAAAGCATATGCAAGGGACACTGCTGGAGATGCTTTTGCTATTCTGGGTTTCTTCTGGTTTCATACAAATTTTAGGGTTATTTTCTCTAGATCTGTAAAGTATGCTGTTGGTATTTGAGTGGGCCTGGGCTAAATCTGTATGACATTTTTGGACCACGGCCTTTTGACAATATTGGTTCTGCCTATCCAGGACCAAGAGACAACCTTCCATTTCATAATGTCCTCTTAAATCTCCTCTTTTAGAGTTCTGAATTTTTTTTCTTTTTAAGAGATCTTTCACGTCCTTCATTAGGTTATTTCCTTGATATTTCTTTTTTTACTTGAAGCTACTTTAAATGGTACTGTTTACACAAATTTCTTCTCATCAAGTTCATTATTAGTGTGCATAAGTGCTAATGATTTTTGTATATTGACCTTGCATCGTGCTACATTGCTAAAGTTGGTTATTAATTCTAGGAAATTATTGGAGTTAGTACATTGGTTAGTCGTCTTCTATTTGCATGATATATGCAAATAATGATAATTTGAGTTCTTCCTTTTTTTTATATGCACCCCTTTTATTTTTATTATCTGATTGCTCTGGCTAATGATTCAAATACTATGTTGAATAGAAGAGATATTAGCTGGCATCTGTCTCCTGTTCCTCATTTTAGGGAAAATGTTTTTAGATTTTCCCAGTTTAATATAATGCTGGTTGTTGCTTTGTCTTTAATAGCTTTTATCAAATTCAGGTGTGGTCCTGCTATACCTTTTTTTCCTGGTCTTTTTGTTTGTTTGTTCCTTAATAATGGGTGTTGGATTTTGTTGAAAGCATTTTCTACATCTACTGGATACAATCATGTGCCTTTTCACTTTGCTTTTCCTTATGATGCATTTAATTTACTGATTTCCGTATATTAAACCATCCTTTCATCTCTGGGATGAAACCTACTTTGCCATGATGTATTGTTTCCTCATTACGTTCTGCATTGTATTTGCTAATATACTGTTGAGGATTTTTGCATCTATATCATGAAGATGATTAGACTATAGTTTTCTTTTTTAAATTAGGTCACTACCTGGTTTTGGAATCAAGGTGAGTCTTGCTTCCAGAAGTGAATTTGGAAGCACTCTATCTCTTTCAGTGTTTTTGAAGAACTGGAGCACAGTTGTTGATATAATATCCTTAAATTTTGTAGACTTTATTAGTGAATCCACCAGTTCTTGGACATTTTTTTACTTGGAAGATTCTTTATTACTGTGTCAACATTCTTGCTTGCTATTGGGGTGCTAAGCATATTTTTGTCTCTTTGGGTAAGCCTTGGTAATTTGTATGAGTCTCAGAATCAGTCCTTTTCTTCAAAATTTTCTAACTTGTTGGAATACAATTTTGCAAAGTAGTTACTTTCTTCTGGACTTTGACAATATTTGTTGTGACCTTAACTTTTTCATTTCTAATTGTATTGATTTAAGTCTTTTCTTTCTCTTGGTAAATCTGGCCACGGGTTACATATGTTATTTCATCTTTCAGAGAAGCAGCTCTCTGGTTCATTGACTTTTCTACTTTTTTACTGTCAATTTTATTGCTTTTCACTCTCATCTTTGTATTTTCCCTCCTTAATTTCGGTGTGCACCTGATTTGTTGGTGTATCTCAAGCATTTTAAGGCTTCTTACTAGGTTATTTATTTTGGCTTTCTCTGCTTTCTAATTTGAACATTGAGTACAATAAATGTCCCTCTTTGAACTTCTTTCATAGTGTCTCAGAAGTTTCAGTGAGGTATACAGTCATTGTCATTAACTTCTAGAAATTTATAAAATTATTTTTCTTTATTTTATTCTGTGACTCATAATTTGTTTAGGAGTGCATGGCTAATTTTCCAGGAGCTTTTGTGTTTTCTGTAATTTCTTCTGTTGATTTTTATTTTCATTGCACAGTAATCTGATAGTAAGCATGGGATAATTTCAGTTCTTTTCTATTTAATTAATCAGGCTTTGTGGACTAGTATGTATTGTATTTTGGAAAAAGCACCATTTTCTGCAGAAAAGAATTTTCATAGAGAGGTAGAGTACTCTGTAAATATCAAATGTCTAGTAAATTTATATGTCCAAGGGTATGGTTCGACTCTGATATTTATCAATTACTTGTTTAGTTGATCTCTCTTTGCCAAAATTGGGTGTTCAAATACCCTACTATGTTTTTGCTAGCATTTATTTGATCTTTTAAATTCAGGAGGTTTTCGTTTTATTTTCTTTTGTTTTAGAAAGATAGGGATTCTATTATTTAGTGCATGTATATTCATCAACTTTATCTCTTCTTATTGTATTATTCCCTTGCCTAGTATGTAGTGACCTTCTTTGTCTCTTTTAATCAGTTTTAGATTGAAGTTTACAATATCTGAGATTGAAATTGCTTTTCATGCTTCTTTTGGCATCCTATTGATGCCTATAAAATATTGATTTCCATCCTTTCATTTTTAGTGTATGAATATCTTATTGGATTGAGTCTTTTTTATGCAATGGATTATTGGATTCTGTTTCTTGATCCAGTCTACAAATCTGTTTCTTTTAATTCTACAGCTGTGGCCATTAACTTTGAAAGATAATACTGAGTGTGTTGGTTACTTACTCTCATTGCCTTCTTTCTCTGTTGGTGACTACTTTGTTTTTCTTTTCCTGACAATTTTTGTTGCTGATTAGTCATTGAACTCACTTACAGTTTTTATTCCCTCTGTGTTTTTAGCTGTGTAGGTTTCATTATTTCAAGAATATTCTTATGTAATATCTTGAATGCTGGCTTAGCACTCATGTAATTTCTTTTGTGGTGTTCTGCTTCATGGGAATATCTTTTTTCTCCATCTACTTTGAAGGATAGCTTTGGTGGACACATTTATCTGGGTTGGATTTCATTTGATTTTACAGCCTGAGATTCTTCACTACAAGCTCATCATGTCTTTAGTGTTTGCGTTGAGAGGTTTGCTGTGATTGTAATTGGTTTGCCTTTATTTGTGATTTTTTTGTTTTTTTGTTTTTGTTTTTGTTTTTCTTTGACTGATTTCAATATTCTGAGGTTTTTTTTCCTAGTTGTCAGTTTATTTAATAAGGATAAGCCTTGGTGAACTTCTTTCAATATATTCAGTTGGTCCTCTGTAAGCACTGCTTACTTATATTTTAAACATTTTTTCTATATTTGTTAAATGTTCTGAAGTGATTTCTGTAAACATGCTAGTAAATCCATCTGAGTAACCTCCTAGTTTTTCTCTAACTCTGATTAACCTTAGATTGGTTTTCTTATTGCCATCTAGTAACTGCTTATTTATCTCCTCTAATTATTTTATTTTCTTTGTGGCTTCTTTAAGTATTTCATAATAATTTATCATTTTGTATTCAATACCAAACCCACTGTAATCACATTGGTCATTTCTGCAATGTATGAATTCTATACAGTTATTTTATTTTAAATGTTTCTCTCCAACATCTTTTAGAGGATTGTATATCTTTGGTTGATCGAATGTTGTGGCTAGGTCTTCCAGTTTTTATGTATTTCCCCCCAAATTCATCATGGAGTTATTGACAGATATAGCTGTGAAAATTTGGTTCATTTTCTCCTTGAACTCTTTTAGTTTCTTTATTCCATCTATAAACATTGCAGAGAGTTCCATTTCCAGGTATTTGACTCCCTCTCCATTTGTAACTGCATGCTCTGCTTGGGAGAGTTGGGAGACCTTGGGGGTCTTCTGTTACCTTGCTTTCTCATGCTTCTATGTGCATGTATATCTGTGTTTTCTGTTTGTATCTACCCATCTAGATAGGTAGATAGATAGATAGATAGATAGATAGATAGATAGATAGATAGATATAGACATAGATATAGGTATACACACATTTATATATATCACCCTCCCTCCCCTCTTTTGGGTAAGTACTGTAAATTGAGGTCTAGTGAGGAGATCTCATGATTTATATGAAAATTTTTAGTAAGATATTGCCTCCCTGTGCAGTCTTTCCAGCTTTTTATGTCCGGTGCTATTATTTATCCCTTCTGTTATTTACTTTAAGTGATTGGTCTCTATCCCTATGTGTTGCAAAAAAATTATTTCTGATTATAACAACATCAAGTTTTCACAGATGTCGTCTAGGCCTAGGTAGCTATTGATCTTTCAATCTGTCCCAGGATCCTACCATCTCCATTTGTTAGGGAGGAAAGATTGTAGCCTGTTTGGTCCAGAACAAAAATTATTTTTTAATAGACTGTAGTAATGTTTATGAAACCTAATCTTGATATAGGCATATATAGAACACAAATTGAACATAATAACTATATCTTCTTTGCAAAAATTTTGCAATCAACTATAACAAGAGTATCAAGCTCAAAATTGGTAATGACAAACTCCAGTAACAAATACTCTACCACCTTTACGCATAGGAGCAAGAAGAAACTCTAGGCCAAACCAAGTACTTCTATATATTAAATATCTACTCAATAGTGTAGATATTTACCTCCTTTCAAAACGGACTATTATTCATACATAGTAAGATATAGGAACTAACTACAGCGTCATATTGATAAATTGTGTGGGTATGGCAGCATGTATAAAAAAGGAATAGCTTATGAAAAAAATCAAAGAATCAAAAATGATAAGAATTCGATAACATTGATGTAAAAGTTTTTATTAAAGATTAAGGGAAAGTTAGTAATGTTAGATAACAGTAACAAAAAATCAACTAGGATAAAGATAAATAATGCAAAAGGAATTAGTCCAGAGGAAAAAAAGAATAGGAAGAAATAGAAAACAGGTCAAAAGATATATAGTGGGAAAAGAAGAAAGAGAAAAAAGTAAGGGTCAATACAAATAAATTAAATCAAGTTACATTTTAAAAAGTGGAATAAGACTCTTGAGAGTCTGAAAGTAGAAATTCCATATGACACAGCCATTCCCCTACCAGGTATCTTTCCTGAAGAGCTAAAGACAGCATACTACAGAGATACTTGCTTGCACAATAATGTTTATAGCAGCACAATTTGTAATAACTAATTTCAGGAAGTAACCTGTAACCCATCAATAGATAGCTGAATAAACAAAAATGGTATCTATACATAATGGAATACTATTCAGATACAAAGAATGACAAACTAGAGTCGTTTATAGGAAAATGGATGGGCCTGGAAAAGATAATGTTGAGTGAAATAAACCAGACTAGCAAGCTAGAGTACTGTATGGTATCCCTCATTTGAGTGAGGCAAAATACAAACAGAAGAAAAGGGAAAACAATGGATACAAAAAGGCAAAATGTTAGATATAAGCTAATAGACACAGGCTTCAAGGGAACAAGAAGAGCACAAAGAGGAGGGGAATGGGAATTCAGAGGAATAATGATATTTTAAAAATAAGAACCTAATAACCCAAACTTAAAACAGTGACATGTACACTTGGTACTGCAGTAACTTTATGTAGTTGTGACTTAATCCTGCATTTATGTGCTTGTTTACATTGCTCACTGTCAGAAGAAAAAGGCACAATGTAATGAGGTCTGTAAGCTTGTGTAATGACCTGTAAGTTTGTGTAATTTTGGATAAATTTTGATAAAAATCTATTTTAAAAAAAGTGGAATAAAAAAGTGAGTAATACAACACAAAGTTCCACCAATAGTAACATAGTAATAATTATAATGCTAACAATAATCATTATAATAATACCAATAGAAGAGAAAAGAAATCAATTGGGTTAAATGAAAGGAAAAGAGAAAAAGAAAAATAAAGAGGACATAGTCCCTAAGTATTTCCAGAAGAGTGTTTTCTTCCAGATCCTGCAGTCTTCAGTCTTACAAGTCACATTCCTTTATGCCTCTCTTTACAGACACTGGGTTTTAGTGGAGATTTCTCAGCTCAGTGAGTGTCCTGTCTGTAAACTGTCCAAGCTGTCACACCAGCCCTGGAAAGGTGTGGAGCATTGGATGCCAAGGCTTGTGATGTGTATTCCTGCAGTTTGGGTGCCAACACTATGTATGCGATATATATTCTGGCATTTGTTTTACCAACTTCAGACACTGGGTGGAGTGTTATGCCACCACGGAGCACCCAGAGAGCCTGGTTGCTCCTGGGACTGACATGAGGAGATTACAGCAGGCCCTGCAAGGCTGTACAGTGCTGGGTGATGCCATACAGGCATCCAGAGCAGCAGGCACATCACCCAGATCCTTAATCCTTGTTGCTGATGAGTCAGACTTTCTCAGTTGAGGGTGTCACTATTTCCCTGGTCAATTGTTTCTAGGGAATATGGGGAAGGGCCTCTGGGAATTTTTCACTAGGATCTGGGGTTAAATTGTTTTTTTCTATCTTCTGTAAAAGCAGCCTCACAGGGTACAGGATAAAGAGGAAAAGTGACAACAGGCTGTCATTTTCGCAGGCAGTGTTAACCATAGGAGGTGCTGTAACCTGCTTTTGCTCTTAATAAAGTGCCCTATCACTCTTCTCTGGTGGGGGTGAGGGCTTTCATTCTATCCCTGCCTAATGTTCCCCCTTCTCCTACATATGTGTCTAGGAATCGATTTCTTCAAAATTTGCTACACCGCCATAAAGAAGGATAAACTAGAGTCATTTGTATGTAAAGGGATGTTCCTTGAGAACATACTATTAAGTGAAGTAAATCAGACACTTTTCAATACACATTGAATTGTTTCTCTGATTTGAGAAACCATAACTGTAAATAAGGACAAAGGGGCATAATAGATATTATGTAAAAAAAAAAAAAAGATAGTATTCAAAAGAGAGGAGAACTAGATAGGGAAAAGAGAGATAAATAAGGAAGGTTAAAAGAAAAGTAAGATGAAAGGGAAACAAATGGAAAAATGTAAATAAACTTGTTGAAAATAGGGGTGGATAAATGGAAGGGAGGGAAGGGGAAGAGGGGGGAAACCAAGATACATCATGTACAGGTACAAAATAACCAGGTTGATTATAATCATTACATATACAATGTACCAATACATGTTCTTGCTAAAAATAAAAATTTAAAAAAAATTGCTAATTTATATCTGTATAGTTATTCAAAGTAGTTACTATCTTCTGGTTTTTGACACTATCTCTTTTGATTTCACCAGTTTCTTTTTTAACTGCAATGATCCAACTCTTTTTTCTCTTTCTCTTGGTAAGGTCTTGTCTATTTTATTTAGTCTGTCAAAGGATTAAATAGTTCTTCAGCTGTTTGATTCCTTTTAGTTGTTGTTGTTTTGTTTTACTTTGTTACATTTTTTTTGTCTCAATTTTATTGATTTCTGCTCTCATTTTTAATTATCCTCCTTAATTTTGGTTTGGGTTTGGCTTGTTGTTTATCGAATATCTTAAGACTTCTCATAAGGTTATTTATCTGAACCTGCTGTGGTTTCCTAATATGTGCATTGATTGTAATGAACTTTTCTCTTAGGACTGTTTCATAGCATCATGGAAGTTTCATTGAGCTGTATAGTCATTGTCATTTATTCCAGAGACTTTTAATTTTTTTCCTTCTATTTCTTCCTCCATCGGTTGTTTAGCAGTACATAATTTTCCAAGAGTGTTTGCCTTTTCCAAAATTTCTACTGTCATTGATTTCTATTTTCATTGTACAGTGATCTTATAGTATGCGTGGGATGATTTCAATTCTTCTATATTCACTCAGCAGACTTTGTGCACTAGTATGTGATCTACTTTGGAAAAAGTACCACGTGCTGCTGAAAAAATGCATACTCTCTTGTAGAGGGATGGAATGCTCTGTATATAGCTATTAAATCCATATGTTCAAGGGTGTGGTTTAGTTGTGCAGTTTCTTTATTGGTTTGTTTGTTTAGTTGATCTCTTTGGGAAAGTGGGGTGTTAAAATTCTCTACTATGATTGTATTAGTGTTTATTTCATCTTTTAATTTCAGAAGTTTTTTCCTTTTGAAAATGGATACTCCAGTATTTGATGCATTTATATTTATCAATGTTATCTCTTTTGTTAGATTGTTCCTTTTACTAGTATGTAGTGATCTTTTTCTCTTCTAATCAGTTTTAACTTGAAGTTTACCATGTCTGTGCTAGATTGCTACCTCTGCTTGCTTTCAGAATCCTGGAGGATGAAATGATGTTTCTATCCATTTAAATTTTAGGCGATGAATATCTTCTTGAATTAAGTGAGTTTCTTTCTCTTTTTTTGAGTGGTACTGGGGATCAAACTCAGGGCCTTGCACTTGCTAGGCAAGCACTCTACCACTTGAGCTAAATCTCCAACCCTAAGTGAGTTTCTTGAATACAACTAATTGTTGGATTCTATTTTTTATCCTGTCTGCCAGTCTGTGTCTTTTTTTTTCACATTCATTACATTTATTCTGTACCTATACATGATGTATCTTGGTTCTCCCCCCCTCCCCCGCCCCTTCCATCTGCTCCCTCCCTCCCTATTTACAGCAGGTTCATTTATCATTTTCCATATTTTCCCATTCCCCTCTTTCCCCTGTTGCCTTTCAGCTTTTCCCCTTCTTTCCTTCTAGTAGTCCTTTCCTCTGCACACCATCCTCCTTTTATATAATATCTATTACACCTCTTTGTCCTTATTTACAGTTATGGTTTCTCATATCAGAGAAACAATTCGATGTGTGCTCATGAGTGTCTGATTTATTTCACTTAAGAGTATGTTTTCAAGGAACATCCATTTATATATGAATGACTCTAGTTTGTCCTTTTTTATGGCAGTGTAGTACTCCATTGTGTAGAAGAACCACATCTTCTTCAGCCATTCGTTGGTTGTTGGGCATTTAGGTTGTTTCCAAGACTTAACTATTACAAATTGTGTTGCTATGAACATGGTGGTGCATATGTCCTTGTGGTATGACGATTTTAATTCTTCTGGGAAGATCCCCAGTAGGGGAATAGCTGGGTCAAATGGAACCTCCAGTTGTAGTTTTTTGAGGAAGCCATTAACACTGAGAAATGTTACTGAGATGTGTTGATTATTATTGTTGCCTTTTGTTGCCTTCTTTTTCTGTTGTTGGACCCTTTGATTTTCTTTTACTAATTATTTTTGTTGTTGTTGCTGTTTATCCATTAACTTTGCAAATTTCCTCTGTGTTTTTAGCTATGTAAAATTCATTGTTTTTGATAAAAATGTTCTTGAGAATTTTCTCTAGAGCTGGTTCACCCTTCATGTATCTCCTGAGCTGGTCTTTTTCATATAAATACCTTATTTCTCCATCTATTTTGGAGGTTAGATTTGTTGGGTAAATTAATCTGGGTTGGAAGATATTTGGTTTTATGGCCTGAAATATTTCACTTTTGTATTTCAGGGTTTGTGTTAAGAAATTTGATGTAATCAATGAAGATATGCTTTGGTGAACATCTCCTTTCATCATAATTGGTGTTCTACAAGCATCACTTTTTTGTATTCTAAGTTCTTTTCTTGTATTTGTTAAATTTGCTTCCATAATTTCTGTAAGCATGCTAATGGATCAATCTGTGCTCTCTTCTTGTTTTTCTGTAACTCCAATTAGTCTTAGATTAGTTTTCTTGTTGTCATCTAGTAGCTGTTGGATGTTCTTTTGTTCTCTTATTTTCTTTTTGGCTTATTTGAGCTATTTACCATAATTTATTATTTTGTCCTTGATATCAAACACTTTGTCTTTATATCAGTCATGTCTGTAATGTATGAATTCTATACAGTTTTTTATTCCAAGTATTTCTGTCTGAAATCTTTTCCAGGATTCCTTATCCTTGTTAAATCTGTCATTCAAATTTCAAAATCTTTTGGTTAGTTTGCCCAATTTTTTACCTATTTCCCTGAAATACATCGTGGGCATATTGAGTGCAATTACTGTGAACATTTGGTTCATTTCCTTTTCTAATTCATCTATTTTCTTCATTCTTTTGAAGAATTTTTCATAGCTTTCTGCTAACTGGTGTTTGTTTTCTTCTCCCTTTTTGTTGCCTTGTTCTGCCTTAGGATAGTTAGGGGAGTAGTTGAGAATCTTCCATTTTCTTCCTTCCACATTCAACTACTTGTATCTGTGTTTATTTCTTTACATCTATCTAACATCTATATTTAAAAAAAAAATTAAACATATTTTCTCCTTTTTTCTCCTGTCTTTTTTAGGGAGGTGGCCTTACTGTGGGTTGGGGACTAGAGATGTGAGGAGGGTTTGTGGCTTATATTTAGATTTTGAGTAGGATATTGCCTCCCTATGAGTAATTTTCAGCATTTTATGTCCATTGCTAATACTTACTCCTTCTGTTATTTACTTTAAGTGATTTTGTCCCAGTCCCTATATTTTGCTGAAAGAAATACTTCTGTTTATCATAGCATCCACAGATTCTATGTTATAATACTTTCATATCATAGTGCTTGCCTTTATTCTACCCTTCTTTTCTATTCTTTGTTCACTCTATGATAGTTCCTTATTTGTGGTTGCTTTGCAGTGTGATTGGTTAGGTGGGGTGGGAAGAATGGGAGGTTTCTGGATGAGGAGTGTTAGACACTAAGGGGGGCGTTTGAAGAGGGGAATAGTGATAGATGAGAAGAAAGGATTGATGCAGAGTCTGATTTTATTGGAGTAGTTTTAGGTGAATTGAGGGTTTAGTACTGAGAGTTTTTAGAGAATATTTTGTAAGGGCATGGGACTCCATGGGAGAAAGAGGGTTCATTTTGTGGCTATGTGGTTATCACAATTTGATTATAAAGGAGGACAGTGGTCCTCTTTGTGGTTTGTTGGTTTTTATACTGCTACTGTATGATATATTTCTCTTATTTCTTTATCTGCTTAGCTATTTAATTTGCATTCATATATTTTCATGATAAGTACAATCTTTTGGTTTGTAGTGCAGGATTTTCTTAAGCATTTATGTAGGGCCAGCATAGTGATAAAGAATTGCCTCCGTTTTCCTTGTTTTGGAAAGATATTATTTACCTGTCATATCTGAGGGATATTTTGGCCAGCTAGAGCACTTCAGGTTGGCATTTCATTTTTGCAGGTGCATAAAGAGAATATCTCAATATCCCCTCTGCAAAGTTTTCTACTGAGAAGTCTGTTGTTAGTTCAATAGAGATTTTTAAATATACAATTTCAGGAATTTTAATTCCAATAGCTTTATAAATTTTCTTTGTCTTAGATTTCCTGATAGTTTTATTATAATATACCTTTAAGATTTTGTTTTTGATAAAGCCTCCTAGAGTCCATTACATCTGGATGTCTTCATATTTTCAAAGATTTCTAAGGTTTACACTAATTGTTTTGTCAAAAGGATTTCCTCTATCTTTCTTTTCACTTTCCTTTCTGCAACACTTATAATATAAATTATTAATTCTCCACTTAATGATGTCTCAAAAGTCTCAGAGGGTTTTTTTGGTTCATTTTAATTTTTTTTTCTTTTTCTGCTTTCATTAGTTCTCATTATACAACATATCATCAAGCTCTGTAGTACTTTACTCTGCCTAAGTTATTCTGTTTTTAAAATATTTATTTTTATTTTTAATTATTAAACTTGTTAATTCCAAGTTTTCTATTTGTCTTTTGTGTATCTCTTATCTCTTCACCTAATTTATAATTGACAGCTTGAATTTTCTTTCCAATTTTATTAATTTTCTTCTTATTATCCTGTGTATCATTAACTCTCTTTACAAACTTTATTTTGATTTCTACTTTAGGTTTTATATCACTTCATTATTCTTTGACATCTGTACCTAGAAAATTTTTTCTTTTCCATTTCAGTTTTTAGAGTAATTTGCCTTTTTGTGCTCTTGTACCACATTTCTATCTGTGGATATGCCAGGACAACGGCTTCAACTAACTGCATCAGCTGGTTTCAACAAAATTTCTGTTTGCATAAACTGCAGTGGTTTGACACAGGTACGTGTTTGGTGTAGTGTCATTTTACCTTCTTCAGCTCTAATGAGTGCACGTGTTATCTCTGGATGTGTCTCAGTGGCCCAGGCTGCATGGGGTGCATGAATGGACTGCAATATAAGATATAGTTCTCTTCTGGGAGTTCTGAGTGTGTTGCACCAGTCTACAGATGTTAGGCCTGTCAGTTTATATGGCTCAATTGTGTGCGCAGGGGTGGGGGGATCAGTAGGTCCAGGTGGAAACTATGGAGCATTATTGGGTCATGTGTGTATATTTGTGTGTGCTACTGTCAATGTTTTAGGGTTGCCAGGAGCCTGGGTACTCTATTGGGCCCAGGCAGACAAGCAGTCATTAAAGTAGTTGAAGGTGTACAACCTGTTCACTGCAGGCTTCCAAGCTGTTTCTTAGGGTTGGTAATATATGAAAAAGCTCTCTCTTTCTCTAATCTACTTCTCAGAGTCTTAGCAGGCACACCACCTGAGAATGAGCAGCTCAATTTCTTTTTGAGGCCACAGAAGGATAGGGGAAGTCTATCTAGATTTTTCCTGAGCTCTTCAGCAAGCTTAGCCTTTTTGGCTTCTTCCTGGCATCAAGGATGGGTAGGTAGGATCATTTCTTTGCTTCACAGGCACTACGTGAGCAGAGTCCTTCAAGCGGACTGCCTCTATATTTCTCAGGGTAGTTAGCTGGGGCTGTCTGCCTGCTAACTATCCTGGGAAATATACCTGAACCTATTGGTTGTTGGTAGAAATGCCTGGCTGATTCCTGGGCAGCTGAAAGATAGGATGGAAAATTCAAATGTTTCCTTGGTGCTTCTCCTAGCTGAGCCACTTAGGGAGGGCTGCTGAGGTATTTTCCAAGGTCATCTGAGCAGATCATCAGCCTCATATCCTAGGACCAAATTGGTCTTGTGCCCAGTGTTTCACAAGACCCCAGCTGTACATATCGTAAATCTTTTGCTGTTCTTTTGGGGCCTTTTCCAAGGAGGACAGCACATGGCCTAGGTTCTTTTTCCAGGACAATGAAGCCACATGCTAACCTCCTAGCTCCCCAAATTGGGCTCAGACCAGGAGACATGCATACTTCTCCAGCTGTGGGGCACCTGACACCCACAGTGAGAGTGGGATGTGTGTTTACTATTCCCCCACCAAGTGAGTTGCCTTCAGAGAACAGAAAGGGCGGATGTTCTGTGCTTACTTTCCTCATGTATATGGTCAGGGCCATCTCAGTGTTCTTCAAAGTCAATGTCAAGGCATCACTGCACTCTGTCATTCTGCCTCATGATCTCCAAGGAAGTAACTTCTGTTCCTCCTGCTTTGGTCTTTGGTTGTGCAGTAAGGGATAGTGGACAACTATAAACACATCATGCTCAGGTCTTCAGGGTTTGGAATTTCCTATTGGAGAAATTAAATGATTAAAAAATTGATTGTCATCTTTGTTATAGATTTCTGTACATATATTGTGAAACAATAAATTATCTCATTTAATTTGAGTAATTGTATGTATGTCAGTTGCATTTCATGAATATTTTTACAAAACAAATTTATTGAATCATTCATTGAACCACGATATCCAAGAAATTCATTTCACTTGCATATTATCTTTAAATCTGTGTCAAGTATTTGAAAACCAAGGTAGATACAAATCATTTCTCAATTTCCACTGCTCCTGGCTTGTATATTACTGGTTTATATAACATGGATGACTTACAGAAACAAATGCTGTGTGACTCACTAAGTCAAAGCCCTTAATCAGATATTAAACATGCTCTTAAAAACATGATGCTCTCTAACTTTGTTGGTTTACATTTGCTCTCTCAGTCTATTTGCTCTGGTTTGTCATTTAGTTTATTTATTGGCCAACCAAAGTTATCATTTAACTTCAGGGTTTTCTCTACATGGATATAAGTAAACATCATTAGTAATGACAGAGTAGAGAACACTTTGAGAGGAGACAGTCAGCCTCACCAGGATGTCCGGGGTCATGAAGACACTCCTGCTGCTGCTGCAGCTGGGCTGTTACTTTGGTGCTGGGAGCTGTGGAAAGGTGCTGGTGTGGCCGATGGATTTTAGCCATTGGTTGAATGTAAAGGTTATACTCACTGAACTTGTACAGAGGGGACATGAGGTGACAGTTCTCAAACCTTCATCTTCTGTCTTTCTTGAAGCCGATAATTCATCTGGTATAAAATTTGAAACCTTTCCTACATCTCTGAGACCAGAAGACGTGAAGAATTTTTTTACAGAATGGCTCGATAACTGGATATATGAAGTGCCAAAAAGTACCCGCTGGAAATACTTTCCACTACTACAAAGCATCTGTTGGAAGTTTTCTGATGTTTATGAAAGTATCTGTAAAGATGCAGTTTCGAACAAGAAACTTCTGACAAAATTACAAGCATCAAAGTTCGATGTCCTTCTTGCTGATGCTATTTTCCCTGGTGGTGAGCTGGTGGCTGAGCTCCTGAAAATACCTTTTGTGTACACTCTCCGCTTCTCTCCTGGCTACACCTATGAAAAGTACAGTGGAGGGCTTTTATTTCCTCCTTCGTATGTACCTATGATTATGACAGCATTAAGTGGCCAGATGACTTTCATGGAGAGGTTAAAAAATATGTTATGCATGCTGTATTTTGACTTTTGGTTTCAGACATTTAATAAAAAGAAGTGGGATCAGCTTTACAGTGAAATTTTAGGTAAGTCACAGTTTCTATTATGTTGCTGAAGTCTTTAATATAATGTACCTGTGACGTGGTCTTACACACATAGGAAATAAAGAATATAATTTTTATTGCTCAAATGATCAAATTAGATATAAACATTTCAATCTGACCACCATTGTTGAGAAACTTACATTAATAAGGTGAGTTAGAAGTCACAATATTCCAGGTCCTACAACTAGAAAGTTGAACACTTAGGCTTTCTCTAAAAAATTAGATATCTATTTTTCTGTACTTTTTTCCATGATATCAAAAGTCATTAGAAACTTCTCTTTATCTTTGGATGAAGACATATACATTACAAAGTAGCAAAACTATCTGTATATCACTGAGGAAATTGCTTCCTATAGCAGATCTATTTTGTTACTTAAAATTAAAATATTTGCCACATAACCAGAAGAATTCCTTCATAATTGAGATGTACAATATGTTCTCGCTAATTATTACTCATTCCTTCATTAAGTAGTTCCCATTATTTGTTGAAAAGAACTGAAATATTTTTTTCTAAATGTGAACATATATACGATTAGTCTCAATATTTAAGTTATTTTTATTCATTAAAAATAAAAGCTAAAACTGAGGGTGAATATATATCTAGATTGTCAGAGTTTCCAAGAGTGTGTTAAGAGATACTTGCAAGTATCTGTACATAGTAAATGTTATAATGATTTTAAAGTGAAAAAAAAAAGTAGCAGTAGGTACCAGAACATCAACCACAGTTTTAAAAACTGACAGTTCACTTTGAAAACCAGGAATCAGGGAGCAGATTGCTAAATGGGAGAAAGTAGACTGAAAATTCCTGAGAGAGGTCTTTTCATTATTAAAGTAGGACTATTCAGTGATGGACCTGAAATTATTGTTTATATTTAAATCCCCTACTTTTACATTTTTATAAAGCAAATTATATCATGAGTAAATCTGTAGGGGCTCATTTTAGTGACTATGATTATGAATGTACTGAGGTGAAATCAGAAATGTAACCCCTCTCTATGTCCTTAACACACACACACACACACACACACACACACACACACACACACACACACAATGCAATTTACATATATAAAAACATATTTATTTTCTGTGTTATGCATAAAACATTTTTTTTCAAAGCATAGGTACTTGTACATGCTTGGTTGCATCACTGATTGAGTTTGTCAAATGCATGCCTGTCAAAACTACTTGGCATGTTAATGTAACAACTTGGTCATTATAATGCCCTTCCAATGACCCTACTTTCCTCCTTGCATACTTTCCTTCTTTCTGTCCTATCTTCTTTTCTCCTTCTTCTTCTTCTTCTTCTTCCTCCTTCTCCTTCTCCTCCTCTTCTTCTTTTCTCCTCCTCTTCTTCCTCTTCTTCTTCCTCTTCCTCTTCTCTTCTACTTCCTCTCTCTCTCCCCCTCCCCACCTCCCCACTTCTCTTTCTTTCTTTCTTTTCTTCCTTCATTTAGGGAGGCCTACTACATTCTCTCAGATTATGGCAAAAGCAGAAATGTGGCTCATTCGATCCTACTGGGATTTGGAATATCCTCGCCCAACCTTACCAAATATTGATTTTGTTGGTGGACTACACTGCAAACCTGCCAGACCCTTGCCTAAGGTAAGACTATCTCTGGTTTTGCTTGGTTTTTGGTTTTCTTTTTCTTTTCATTTTCAGCAAGAATAAATGTTCACTACTCATTTAGAGTTTTTGTTGAAAATGAGAGAGCTGTGGAAAATGGGGTGAAATATCCTTCCAGGAGAAACTCATGTTTCTGTAATATCACATCTATCCAAATTTCACTAAGATCCAAAACTAAATAAAGAGACCTATTTTACATGGAGGTAATGTGTAACCAGATAATTCAAGGGGATTAAATACATCTAAATCAGGAACTGGGTATTCAAAGAATCATCAAGTTCAAGAGAATTGAAATTGGAATTAATAAAAAAAGAAAAAAAGTTTTTCTTTTTTAATTCAGTTACTTGGTTTGGTTGTGGAAAGATAAGAGTGGAAAGGGTGGACATTTAGGAAATTGGAAGCCTACAGGGAACAGACAAGGTCATTTAGTGTAGGATTTTCATACAGATGACTGTACCTACTCATATAATAAGTCCAGTAACCACATAATGAATTTTGGGAAATCAAGTTAAAACATGAAACCATTGAGATACCTCTGCTGCTTAAGCAGTGATCTAGAATTAATGTTCACTGTTGACATTATTGGTAATTATGTTGTTTTCATTAATTCTTTTAGTTATCTAGTATGTGCCAGAGAAGTGACATGTAATCTCATCCAATGGAAACTGAAATCCAGAATTCAATGATATTCTCTAGCAAAACTATGGAGAAAAGAAATCTTGTGGGCTTGTTTAAAAGTAAATAAATATATATATATATATATATATATATATATATACAACTCAGCCAATAGGAAATATATTATTATGTTTAAATAATTTACACTAACAACTTTTCTAAATATTTGAAACAAAGAAGAAAATTCATAATATTAAACATTAAGGAAGATCAAAATGAAATGTAAAAATTTCATTGCAAGTGTTCAAGTTCTTTATCAGTTTTAAAACTAAATTCATTTTTCAATCATACAAAATTGAAGCCTTAACAAGATTTGCAGGCAAACCCATTATTTCCTTGCTTTCATCTCAACATTTAGAACATTGCTTACTTGACATTTCAGAGTTTTACATTTCACTGTACGGAAGGGACTGTTTACCTCGCAGGGGCAGGTATTTAATGACTCTCTCAAGCCTGTAAGACACTGCAGGAAAGTTCCTGAGAAGGAGCCTGAGATAACATCCACTGCAGACAAGTAAACCCTGCTCATACTGACACTCACCTCTGAAAACAGTCCTGGATTGGAATTATAATAGAAATCAATCTATGTGTAGGGTGACACAACTTATGAAGAAACACAAGAACAAAACGAATGCAAAATTCATATCAAACATTTAAAATATATTTATAAAGATAAAAATTCCTTATGCTTCCTTTACGATGCCTTCAGAAATTCTTTTCTTTTCTACCTTCTTATTAGCGGTAAAAAACATTGAACTTACTACATCGTTAAATTCTATATATATTTTGAATTCAAGTTGCTTAAATTCTTTAAAATATTGAGGCAGTCTTTCTGGAGGTTCAATGCAGTATAGTGTTATATATGAAAGATTCTTGATTCCTGTGGAAGAAAATCAGCAGGGTTAGTCTTAGAGGGAAAAACAGAAAATGAAAAGGGACAAGATGAAAGAACATTATAATGGCATTATTTAGTAATAATACTCATTGTTGTTAAGCTGTACAAAAAAAGATTTGCACACAAATCAAGTGTTGTGAAGTCTGTCATCTTTAAAAAAGTCTTTCTTCCCACTAAAATATTACATTGTCATTAGCAAATATATTTTCCTTGGTTAAGCAATGCTTTCCTAGGTTAAGTATTAAAATTTTTTATTAATTCCATGGAGTCTTAAAAATGTAACTTTCCTCTGGCTACATAAGATATACTGAAACTATCCAGACAAAAATAACCAAAATACACTATACCAACATTTATACACATTTTAATAAAAATAAATATATGCAGTAAATTGTATGTGCAACATTAGTGAATAATTACATAATATATATGAATTTATCATGTCACTATATTGTTTTACTAAAGAATCTTGGCTGTCACCAAAGCAGCATACATATGTTTAGTAAGAAACAAAGGGAAAAATATATAAATGGAAAGATTAAATATTTCTTGTAGGATGAAAAAGAATATAAATTCAATGCAACTTTCAAAAGATAGAAAATATATTGGGTGTAAAATTTCTGTTTGAAAAAGGGATACTTTTGAGACATAATTTCCACAACAATGTGAATGCCCTTAGCACTACTACCCAGATAGTTAGAAAAGGTTAAAGTGCCCAGCTTTACAGCAGGTTTATTTACTTTTTCCATTTTTTCCCTTTTCCCTTCCTTCTTTTCCCCTGCTTGTTCTCCTCTCTTTTGAATATTATCTTTCTCTTACCTATTATCTATTATCCCTCTTTGTCTTTATCTACACTTATTGTTTCTCATATCAGAGAAACAAGTCGATGTCCATTCTTCTTTTGCAATTGAGCAAATTCTTTCTTCACAGGAAATGGAAGATTTTGTGCAGAGCTCCGGAGAACACGGCATTGTGGTGTTTTCTCTGGGGTCGATGGTCAGTAACATGACAGAAGAAAGAGCCAATGTGATTGCCTCAGCTCTTGCACAATTTCCACAAAAGGTTAGAGAAAGTGCCTCAATGTTAGACAAGTGCACATATAATTTGTTATATTCAATACAGGGTCCAACACAAGAAATGTCTATGTGAAAATTAGTGTTATAGTTCTAATTTATCTTAGCCAGTTTAAAACCAAGCCATAAGTGGCATACACCTAAAAAGGGGAGGTTTGGGTTCATAATAATTTTGATGTTAACAATGAAAACAGAAAGAATTATATTTAATAGGCTCACTGTGTGAAGTTTTGTCACCCTGATATTGTTTCCGGCAGTCAGAAATGACCAAATCCTATGCCATCTCTTGTCCCATTTCCTTTCAGAATTACTGAGGGCAATGTACATAGCAAAGATATATAAAGATATAAAGGGGTGAAATCTGAGTTACTACACTCACTAGCACAAAGCAATATGCAAGTATTAGAAAGAGGCTGAATTTTATCATGCACTTTATGATTCACATGGAATCTTAATTACATTAATTTTGGAATTGGGTTAGTCAGTGTGCTGTTCAGGGGACTCTTCTAAGAAAGATGGCCAAAGCTTATTAATCCTGAGTACAAAGACCATCCAGATCCCCAAAATTAGAGAAGGAGAAAATCTAGCCTGCCCTCGTGGTCTGGAGTCTGCTAATATCTCAAATAGGAAGATGCAAGAGAAGGGTGGAGGTCGAACTAGATGCTCATGTAGTGAACTCAGTGCATAAGTAAGAGGTGTTCCCCAAGGACACTGCTTCTTACCAGCCAGATTCAGTGCTCCGTGTAACTGTTGTGTAAGAAGAAGGAAAGTAAGAAAGATTCAAGTAGAAACAAGACTGGAATAGGAAGAGGGTCAGTACCTCTGTCCAGAAAATATAGTAGGCACTAGTTTTTTATTATTATTATTATATAGAATACAAATTTAATTGTTAAATATTTATGTTAGCTTTTAAATTGTCTATTATTACTGTTGTTATCAGCATGCTACTTCTTAAGCTGAGAATAAGAAGTTATGCCTAATATTCTCTCAATAAATAGAAATAAAGTATTTATAAATGATACTTCCTTTCGTGAGGCCCACTTGAAGTTTTCAAATATTACATTCCCCTGGGACTAAGCATGGAAATTATTTGGTTGGGCCAATTCATATTTTCTGTGCTGTAAATGTGCATTGTGGTCACTTTGGCCAAATAAACATTTGAACCAAATATAGATCTTTACAGTTTTGCATGTTTTCAACAGCCACATATAATTTCACATCCTAACACTAAGAATGATACTCTGAATTCATGTGGAAAGTGCAGTTAAAAGTTTCCTGGAAGTAGTGCCTCCTTTTTTGTAAATTAAAGCAAGTTTTATATATTTCTTCCTTCTTGGAATGTTTTCTTCATTTCTCACCAGGAACAGATTAAAGCAATTTTTGTTTTGTAAATGAAGAAATATCAAACTCTAATAAACTAACTTATAGAATGAGTAAACAGAAGTTATCTCTAATAGCATTAAAATACAAAAGGCCATCAATAGCATTAAAATACAAAAGGCAATTTTAATTTCAGATGCTGTATTTTATATAAAGTTGTTAATCTTTAAAAATTTATTATTCTTTTCTGTGATAGAATGATGACTACAGAGCAATTGCTAAAAACTGGAATTTGTCATTCATTATTTCATTTGTTTTAGCAATTGTACAAAAATTATGATTTCATTTATCTGATCCAATATAAAACTACATAAGGGAAATGTCTATATTGTGTATGTCTTCGTCTTTCTCACATTACTTAACTTTTCTTGATATCATTTCCTCATCTAATCTATGGAACACATTAAACTGATACCTGAACTTCCTAAAATTTAGATATACAATAAGTTTAAGTTTCACAAGAAAATAAAATAGTTTTCTTTTTGTTTGTTTGTTTTTGTTTTTTTTTATCTATTAGGTTATTTGGAAATTTAGTGGCAAGAAACCAGATGCCTTAGCACCCAATACTCAAGTGTATGACTGGATCCCTCAAAATGACCTTCTTGGTAAGATTTCAGAGAAGAAATACTGAAAACATGATAACAGTTAATTTGTTTGATGATAGTTCGATAGAGGGAAAAAAAACCACATTGAGTATTTATTACTGAAAAATACAAAACTTCAAACTTCTATATGTTTTATTTTCCAGATTGAAGGGAAATAAAATGTCATAGTTTATATTTCACCACAGAGTCGCAATCTTTATGGTCAGACCCAATTTTTATTTAATGGTATTTAGCTCTGAGAATATCTTAATAATTAACTGTGTTGTATCTTTGACTTCTAATTTAATAAATAAGCCTGTTTTTTCTTAAAATATGGATATTTCAATACTGCTGAGATGTATCACCCTTGTTTACTTATAAATGACTCTATATTTTGTAGGAGAAGAAATTTTCATTTTTGTTTATCATAAACAAATAACACACATTTTCTGATTTCAATGTCCTTTGCTGCTTTGAGCAATCTTTGCATCAGACTTAGAGAAAGCAAGTATTGGGGATTTGGCTGAGTGGCAGAGGACTTGCCTAGCAAGCACAAAGCTCTGAGTTCAATCTCCAGCACCATGCCCCCCTCAAAAAAAGAAAAAAAAAAGACTTAGGGAAAGCTCTATATTTTAAAGACAGTTTCCAGCATGTGTGAGGCTTCTTTATCACATGGTTTCTTTCATTAATTATGCCCTATTTTTATCCAGCTGGCAACCATGCGTTCATTATTGAACTCTCAACTTACACAATAGCTCTGCCATTGGATCTTCCCTTACCAGTAATGTAGATTCAGATGCTTCTTGTTCTGAGATGTAAAAGCAACAACATCAGTAAAAAAAGATTCAATAATCTCTCCCTATAAGATACTTCTTTTATCATCTCATGTTATCCATCATTTCTTGCCTAACATTTATAGTAATAATGTTGCTGAAATTCTCCTAATTGCAGGTCATCCTAAAACCAAAGCTTTTGTAACTCATGGAGGAGCCAACGGCGTCTACGATGCCATCAGCCATGGAGTCCCCATGGTGGGCATTCCCTTGTTTGGGGAGCAACATGACAACGTTGCTCACATGAAAGCCAAAGGAGCAGCGCTTGGGTTGGATTTCACAGCGATGTCAACTGCAGATTTGGTCAATGCCCTGAAGTCGGTCATTAACGACCCTTCGTGAGTATTATGTGTTTGTGGCATAGATTTCAGGTAAGTTCAGAATAAAGGTTTAGAGGTCAGAGAGAATCTGAACAGGAAGTCTTCATGAGTATAAATTTACTTGGTACTAGATGAAAACTATTCATACCCATTTGTGACCATCATCATAAGTTTTTTCATCATTTTATTTTGTCTAAGGTTTAAGTATAGAGCCAATAACTACAATAAGAGGAATGAAGGTAGTAAAAGAAACTTATGAGGAAACAGTAGACAATTATTAAAACAAAGAAATAAATATGTTAGCAGATCTAACTTTCAAGGCACTTATGACTTACAATCACCATGCTTTTTAAAAATTAATTTTCATATATTTAAGATATGAAATATGATGATATAGAAAACAAAACACTTACTTTGGTAAAACAAGTTAACATATCCATCATCTCACATACTTATTTTAAAGTCTACTAAAATGGGTTTATTTCCTTAAATCAAATTTCATTATTTCATTAAAAATGAAATACAATCTATCTGAAAAGCCTACTATATTAAACCCTTCTGTGGTGTTTTTAGTTAATATTTACATATCATTATACTAATTCTTTGAACGTATTTTATAATGTCATCATTACAGTGTTTCCTGTTATATTAAAACTATATCAAATTGCAGAACTCTCCAACCATCCCACAGTTATTAAAGAACAAAGAAGCTACTTCCTTTGCTACTGCTATCATGAATGCTACACAACATTGTAGTTTAGACCTGGTAAACTTGTCTCCAAGTCTGTTCAGTCTTGTACCATAAGCAAATGACATCAGTAATAAATGCACCTGCAATTCTCAGTGTAAAATGTCGACCAATCCTCATCATCTAAAATCACAAGACTAACCAGTTAAATATCAACAGTAATAACTTCAAATATTTCCTGAAAGTTAATTACATGATAAATATAATCCAAAACACTCTAAAAATTGTTATGTTGTTGCTCACAATAGTCAGAAAAGAAAGCAACTATGCGTTTCCCTTGCATTTAAAAAGTAAAACTAGGAACAGAGACATTATGAAAAGAACAAGAAAACAGTGTCAGGGTCAGGATTAAAAGAAAGCAATCTGCTGTGGTACTTTTAATCACTGATTGACTGACAAAATTTTAAAAATAAGTTCTAGTCATTATCAACTTATTGCTATTATTACCAGATATATACCTTGTACTTACCATGGACTTGCCTTCTTTTTGTATATTATGACTCTTATTGGAACTTTGTACACCACAACAATTAACATTTGATTACTCTATAATTTACCTCTAAATCCACAAAGTAGTTTCAATTGTCCTTGATTTGACTATAGGACTTAATGCATTCCCATTGCTTTATTAGAAATATTTACATTCTCCTATCTTTTCTCTGCACATGTTTAATCTTATGTGTTCAATGTTTGATAGATTAACATGTATAAATAATTGGTGAAGAAAATAATTTACTTGTATTTTCTTTCATTTTGACCAACTACCCAAGAAATGTACATGCCTATATTTTCCTACTCTTTCCACAAGTTGATGTCTACTTAATTTTTCCTAGCTTTAAAGAGAAGGCCATGTGGCTATCGACCATTCACCATGACCAGCCAATGAAGCCCCTGGACAGGGCGGTCTTCTGGATCGAGTTCGTCATGCGCCACAAAGGGGCCAAGCACCTGCGGCCACTTGCCCAGAACCTCGCCTGGTACCAGTACCACTCACTGGATGTGATCGGGTTCCTGCTGGTTTGTGTGGCAACTGTTACTCTCTTTGTCATAAAATGTTGCTTGTTTGGATATCAAAAGATTGTTAAAACAGGAACAAAGAAAAAGAAGGAGTAGAGCTGACTGAGACCTATAGGTGGTAGGCATGATAGGCATGATAGGCAAGCCTACTGGATTTAATTTGATCTTTGTACAGTAAGGTGTCAAGATGATCCTCAAAGTCATACAAATCTTTGCTTTCCTGGTTTTCTATATCTTGTGTTGCTGATGAAACATTAAAGAATGTTCAATTCTAATTTCATAATTCTTCACATAAATCTACTTTGGTGCTTGTGTATGCATTTTATCATACTTCCTAAAAATCACAATTATTGAAACCCCAGTTTGTTGACTTGAGAAGAGAAGAAAGCTCAAAGGTTTACTTTGCTTTTTCAGAAACATTACCTACTGAAATAAAATGATGCCAAATGTGCTATCTATATGTCGACATGATAGGAAAACCTACTATATTTCATTTGACCACTCTGGAGCAAGGTGCAACAAGACATTTGTCAAAGTTTTAGCAGAACTTTGCCTTCCTGATTTGCTGTGTATTTTGTCACTGGTGAAACATTAAGGAAAGGTCAATTCTAGTTTCATAATTCCTCAAATAATTCTACTTAACACTTGCTGATGTATTCCTCATGCCTCTTAAAAAGCCACAATTGTTGAATCCTCAGTTTGTTGATTTGAGAAGAGCAGAAAGTTTAAATTTTACCTTCAATTTTCAGAAGGATTATCTCTTTGAGTAAAATTATATAAGGTGAGTTATCTGTGTGTCTGTATGAGAGGGAAATCTGTTGAAGTTAGCAAGATCCAGTTTATTCAGCCTCTGTATTTGGGATGAGAAAGTTCAGTACAAACTCAAATAATTCAACTAAGGCAAAGGTGAATGAAGTTTTTGTAAAAATTGAAAGCGAATTTGTGGTCACCCTTAATGGCACAGTCTTGTGATCTCATGTACTAGGAAGGAGGGCAGGAATATAGCAAGTTCAGGACCAGCCTGGATATTTAAGTGAGACCCTGCCTTAGAGTGGGAAGAAAAGGGCAAGAAGACTTAAGATATTCCATGTACAGGCACAAATGCCCACAATGAATGTAAACATTCTATGTCATAAATGTGAGCTAAGAATAATCATGAGAAGAAAAAGAAAGATGGATTAAGGGGATTTAAATAGAGGGTAAGGGAGGTGCGGGAAAGTGAAGATTAGTGAAAACAGAAGCAACCTGTGTGTGTGCACATACCTACTCTCTGAGATGAAAGTGAGTTCAAGTACTACAAATGTAGTAATAAAAAATTAAAATTAAAAAAGATAAAATGTGTCTAGAATATGTAAACTTTTTGCTTCAATTCAGAGTACCACAAATAAAAAGAAGGAAAGAAAGAGGGAAAGAGGGACAGATGGAAAAAGAAGAACCAAAAGAGACTTTGGGTACCATATGAAAGTGGACAACTATCAATGAGCAAGGTAGGAAATCACCTCAATGACCAGGCAAGGAAGGCTTAAAATTGAACATTTTGCAGTTTGGAAGATGCACGTTTTCATAGCCAAAGAGACAGCATGGTTCCTGGGTTCCCTGTAGAGAAATTACCCATGACTTAATGCAGATAGAAGCCAGACTGCATGTGGGCAGGTCTCCTCAGTTTTAACAAAAGTCCCCTGAGCTACATGCGAATCACCAACATGCATCCTTCAGGAAACACAAATGATTTATTTCTGACATTTTTTTGTTTCAGAAATTCTGCATAATCTTAATAGAATTCTTAGCTGTAACTGTATAACTTCAGGTTGTCTTTGGGCAGAAAGACAAAAGATGTTTTCTATATGAAGCCTTGAATATTCACAAGTTAGTATTCTTGACTTAATGATTTTAAATAATTGACTATGAAAAGAAAATAAATGCTATTATAGATATATACCATATTATATATTGATTATAAAATTTATTTTTGCAAAAAAGTGTCTGAAATATGGATTGCACAGAAGGATAAAGATGCTTAATAATATGATCTAAACACATAAAAATGCTTAAGAGGACATATGTCATGGGGTTGAGGATTTAGCTCGGTCGTTAGAGTGCTTGCCTAGCAAGCACAAGGCCCTGAATTCGATCCACAACACCAAAAAAAAAAGGACATACGTCATATAATGTACATTTTAAAATACTTGATAATATTTTATTCATTAGGATTTTGTACAACCCTTTCCAATAATGTTTACTGTGTTGTTGCTCTTTTGTGATGAAGCAAATTCTTTCTCCATAGAAAATGGAAGATTTTGTAGAGTTCTGTAAAAAATACTGTTGAAGTCTTTCCTTTGGGATCACTGGTCAGAAACATGATCAGCCCTTGCCCAGATTTCACAAAAGGTTATGGAAAGTCTGATAAAAGCTGGCAAAAATTAATGAGTTTCCTTACTGGATAAAGGTCTGATTAAAGATATTTTTTATAGATTATGATAGCAGTAATTTATCTCAGGTTAAAACCAAGATACACACAGTACATGCAAAGGAAAAAGAGCACAGACATGTTTTTGACTAGTGTTAGTTTTGGTATGAATATTATGATAATAAAGAAATATATTTAACAGTGCTACATTTTGATATTGCCATTGTATTGCTACCAATAATTCACAGAATTCACCAAATTCTGCCCTGTCATTTGCTCCTCTACTTTGCAGAACTGTTGAGACTACCTAAGATGAACACAATGTTTCAGAAAAGAATTAAATTTTATTAATAACTGATCTAATAAAATAATAATGTATCAAAAAGTTTAAAGTTTCTCATGCAGTTTAGTTTTCTCATATACATGATATTGGAAACAGGAGGAAGGCGGGGAAACACTCTGCTGCTGATCTGCTTCTTTCTCTTCCAGCCAGTCTGGCCAAATCAAAGGAGCAGTGTCGTTGGGCCAGGACAGGAAAGTCAGGATGAATGTGCCACCAAGAAAGTGAGCAGGCTCATTGTGCCCTGACATTAGACAGCATCATCCCATCTCATTTAACACATAATACAGGCCCCTTATATTTTTCTGGGATGATGCAGCATTAGACAGTCTGACCTCTGTCTTTACAAGCAGGTCCCTGAAACAAGTTGTTTTTGTTTTCTTCACAATAGTTGATTAACCTGATTTTCCACATGGTTT